>CAUYRT010019044.1:0-75957 GCA_963574885.1 Lepilemur ruficaudatus
AGATAAAGGAGTACAAGTTAATCCCTTCCTGCTCTTCAAAACAGGCCAAGTGCTAGAAAGTTAAGAGGGGTGGATATTTAAGGTATTCCTTGTTAGGAACAGAAAGGGATCTTTGGGATCAGGAATCCATACACGGAATGAACACATGTGGTTTTGTTTGCTACTCTAGATCCATTCATATTTCTTTTGCTTAAAGTGTGCCTTAATTATTGTTATTATTATTTTTGCATTACCAGTCTTATTCTCTATCCTTATGATTTGAGTGGGACTGGTTCTATATCCAACCCAAGGAAACCCTTAATTGGTCTAAATGAATCAGTGTTTCCTATTCACTAGCTTTAGAACGCAGTTCCGCGATTGAAATGTAACTCAATCTCAGTACAGTAGATATTCCAAGGAGATTCATGTAAAAAGAAAATGTTAAAAAGCTTCCTTTTCTCTTCATGCTGAAAACACAACAAAACTGGACAACTCTCACTCTTCTAATGGTGTGATATAAATTTACGAAGTCTAACGCTGGCAAAACCATTTTACCTCCAATAAGGAAGTCCTTGAGTTGCGGTGTGAGGGAGTGAGGTTAGCTGATAGGAGCATGATGAAACTAACACGGTGAAAAGCTGAGTGCAGAGACAGAGAAGAACATGCACTGAGTGCCTGGTTTACCTGTTGGATTGAGTTACCTGGGGCCAGTACCTTCTGGAAATTCCAATTTGTTTTCTTTGAATTTTCTAATGTGCAATCATATCATTATTTGCAAATAATGATATTTTGCTACTTTCTTTCAATATTCTCTCATCTGTCTCATATCTTATGATATTTCTAAAATAAGATTAAATAATATTGCTCAGGCATCTTTGTTTTGTTCTAAAGTTCTGAAGGGAATGTTCTACAGATTTGCTAATTAGTAATATAGTTTTACATGGCTAAGAATATATTTCATAAATTGAGAGGAGATATAACTAAAAATATGTATAGTTTTCTTTGAATTCTAAACTATTTCTAAATTGTAAAAAGAAAATCTTCAAGAAACTAAACTAGCAAGTGCATGCATTAGAAACCCCTATGTTGCAGAAAGGTTCTAAAATAACAATGTTTCTGAATGTTTATGTTACATATAATTTGCTCTTAAAAGTAAATGAAATCCTTTTAAATTGTTGGAGATGTTTATGTCAAACAAGAGAAAACATAGACTCGATCATTTCTATTATGAGATAATAAAAGTAATGATAGTTAAGGTTTATTGAGCATTTTCTACATTTTGGGCACTTGTGTATAATTATCCACATGGGCAATTCTCCTATTAACTCTATAAGATTATTATCTTCATCTTGCAGACAAGAAATCTGAGGCTAGAGAGTTTAAGAAACTTGTCCAATGTCATACTTCTATTAAGATTGGAAATCAGATTTTAAAATTAGGCTATCTATAAGTTTGAAACCACACTATCAAAGGTTAATATAATCTCTGAAAAGTGAAACGAAAGACTCACATTGTAATTAATATACAGAATGGTGCATATCACAAATAGTTTGAATTGCCATAATGTGGAGCTTCTAAATGGAATGCCGGTAAGAAAAAGAACAACCTAAAAAAGTAAAATGGTCATAAACACCCAGTTATAAGCTGTTTTTATAACTTTATTGATGAGAACACAAAGATTTCAAAATACCAACCCAATGAAGACTGATAGAATATAAACTATAGTCTTACAAATTGATGGATAGTCACCCAAACTAAGATGCCATAAGTAAAGGTGATGCTCAGTTTGCATCATAAAAAATGAAAGAAAGAGCAATTATTTTTGGTCAAGCAATATGAGGATAACATCTACAGCAAAAAGTTACGTTTTAGACTATCAGCTTTGAAAATGTAACTTATCATCATTGAATTATTTTATATAATGATTCTGTACTAAAAAGTAATATTCAGATTTTAGTTTTCTAAGAAGACTTTCCAGTTAGAAAAAGATGCTTTGGCTTGCTAAAATTAGTATTATGGCCCTTTGGGCACATATATTTCTCTGTGTAAATTAATGTTAAATAAAATGCCATTTGATTTATAAATTAGTATCTCATAAGTATGGTTGGAGAGCTTGAGTCCCTAAAGACCTGTTTAAACCTTAGTTTGGAAAATGCAAAGTGAAGGACTGACGGTGAGTTCATCCAGGTATGAGCATCTCATGAGGCTTCTATTGAATGTCTTTTTTCCTGGACAATTTAATTGTAAGAAATACTTTTGAATTTATAGCTGAGTGGCCTGCAGCTTCTACGTAAATAGCATAAACTTTGTTTCAAAAAAAACAACTGGGTTCAATGATCTGGGCAAATTGTTACACTTTTGGCAGGATTGTAAACTGGATACCCTTTTTGGAAAGAAATTGAGATATATGTATCGGAAGCTTCAGAAATTGTTCATGCCCTCAGACCTAGCAATAATTCTTCTTCCGGGAATCTAGTCTAGAAATCCATCACATGCTACCAAAGACATAGACAAACATGTTTATTACAATATTTGTAAACCACAAAAAGAAAGGTAAACAATCTGAAAGTCTAGTATTATAGAAATAGTTAAATAGACTTTGGTATGAATATATAATGGAATAAACATTATGCAACTATTAAAAATCCCGATGTTGAAAAATAAATTTAACAGCATACAAAAAATACTTAAATATAGATGGCTAAAAATTTGGATAGAAAATGATATATAATCTACATTTACTATTTCATTAAAATTAAATGCAAAATAAACTGAAGATAAAAAGCTCAAAGGTTTACAGTCATTACCTCTGGATAGTTAGTTCTGGATAATTTAAAACAGTTTCTTTGTGTTTTCTATTTTTTAGAATTAATATTAAAATATTTAAGACAAAAATACATGTGTTTTAAAAGATTAGAGAAGCATTATTTTTGAAGGTTTTAGAAAACATTCAATATGATTTAAAAGTAAAACTTTTTTTACATATGCTTTCTTTTTGAGTTTGTTTAATTAATGATCCAGCTTTTTAACATTGTTAGTGAGCAAAATTAATAAATATTTACAAGTATAATATTTTTAAAGATATGCTTATAAATGTAGATTTTAATAGTGTTATATTTGATTTTATGTAAAGGTATTCATTATTTAGATTTTTTTTAAACAACTCTTGGGATAATTTATTGTTTTGGTTAGATACTAATTTTCCTCATAGCATCTGCTCATTTGGCTTACATTTCTGCCACTGAACCGGTGACTGAAATTCTCCCCAGCTGTGATTCATGATCTGTTTATATACAATCTGCCAAACCATACTGCCATAACGTCTGCAGAATTCCCAGGTAAGAGGAAAGTGAGGTTAGATAGCCTGTCTCAGACTTCCTTATGTTACACTGTTTAAATCTTAGCAAAGTACAAAATTGACCTTGAATATAAAGAATCAGAATAGTTATAAAAACAAAACCATATTTGAGGTTTTTGAAACATATTTTATTCTTCAGTACTCGATTCAAGTTTGTGATGTGATGTGGTTGTAGCACGTTTAATATATATATACATCATACCAACACACAGCTTCCTGAAAACATGAGGATCCTTAACTAAGAATAAGAGAGTGGATATGAAGAAAGTTATTTTTTATGTCTACTTCGCATCATTTCCGAAATGGATGTATGTGGATTAAAAAATTAAGGGTAGACAAATTAAAACTAGGTATTCCAGGCTAGTAAAGTCTTGCAATTAAATTTTTGTTAAAATTTCTTAAATATGTAGGGAAATCACTACTTAATCTAGTAGATGTAACTGTCTTCTTTCAAAGATGTAAACTACTGGGTGAGACGACAATGTTTTGTTGACTTTTTTAGACTTTTTCAACGGCAGCTTTAACTCTCTAAAAGGCTGTTTTCAGTGTTTTCACATAGTAATGGATTATCTGATAATTATATTGCACATCTGTTGCTTGTTTAAATAATGTATTTATTTTCTTTAATTACTGTCTTGAGAGCTCAAATAACTAACCTACACACTCTAACGTTGTTCTGTGTTATGCCAGGACATGGATTCTCTGGTCATATCACCACAGAAATCAAATTGATTAAATTAACTCAGTTCACTTGAGTGAAGAGGGCTAGCCAATAAATTAAAACCAGATATGTGCCATTACTTACCAAGACACCATTTTGAACAAACAATGTGTACTGCACAGGTAATATACAACATAGATCTAAAGAAATAATTTTGTACATTTTAAATTTATTTTTCAAAAAGTAATAGTTGGTTATTTTTATGACTGTAACATACATTTTCTATAAATTTTAAAAATCTACTTCCTGAAATATTTTGTAAAATTCTATGTC
Organism: Lepilemur ruficaudatus; assembly: GCA_963574885.1. Classification (NCBI taxonomy): domain Eukaryota; kingdom Metazoa; phylum Chordata; class Mammalia; order Primates; family Lepilemuridae; genus Lepilemur; species Lepilemur ruficaudatus. The sequence continues at coordinate 4,332 of CAUYRT010019044.1, forward strand.
CTGTCTTCTGAAGAATGAACTATGAACTACTGAATAAAAATAAATAAATAAATGCAGTTAGGAAGAAAACAATGGCTTAACAGAGGAGATATTATTGCAAATACTTTTTAAAATTAACTGAGCATTTTGTACCTAACATGTACTGTGCTCCATGCTATAAATTATCTCTCACTAGATTCCTGATTCTTGGTAGAAAGCCATGAGGTTGGACAATTATTTCCTCAGATGAAGAAACTTGAGCAAGTAACTTGATCAAAGTCATCAGTAAGTAAATGGCAGAACTGGGGTGAGACTTCACCTCTACTAACCTCCACAGTAATCAGGAGACACAGAACATAATAAACAGGTCAAGATATCATCAAAGTCTAAATAACAAAATTTACAGTGAAATACTTCCTCAGAATTTTTTATTCAATGTCCTCATTTTAGAGATGAGGAAACTGAGACCCCAGAGAGAGCCAATAACTCAATGAACTTTACATAGCTCCTTAGCTAATTTAAAGACTAGGAGTTGATCTTTCCTTCTTTAAAAAGATATGATACCTATTTAAATCTAAAACAATCTAAATTATGAGAATATAAGTAATTTATATGCAAGCTCGGTATATCAACTCAGTGGGAAAACTGTATCATGGAAATTCTATAATCAACTCTAGGTGATGCAAGTTGGGTATTAAAAAAATTGAAAGTATAGATTTTTATATTTATTTTTTGTCTCTTATTTTTAGAAGGATGCTGGGGAAAGATCTATTGATTTAAAAAATTAATATGGAAAAATTTAAATTATCTACTCATCAACAGTCTAGTTTCATTTATAAAAACCATCCTAGCCCTACACCTTGGAATTATTTGGAAGCACATCCAGACAGCATACAACTTCCTAAGTAAACATAAAACTAAATTTTGAAGCAGACAAAATGTGTATGAAGATTATTTTTCAAATATTATGGAAGAAAAATGGGTAGTAGAGAGCCGAAAGAAAATATCTAATGATAGGCTTCATTAGTAGGTAAGAACTGTGAATGTGAACTTTATTTTTCCAATGGAAATCTACAGATAATTACAGCACAAGTGAGCAAAAATGAGCAGAGACAAGTTGGTAAGTTTTAGAATTTAGCAAACGGATACGGAAGACAAATACCAGATAGATGAAACTTAGTGATCAGCACTTTGTGGAGATCAGAATTCATTAAATAAGTGTAGTAAGTACTGGGTAAAGATAAATGGTTCTGTAAAATACTATTAATAAGACACATCTGTACTTTCAGGGGAGAGGGGAAGCCTATTATCTGAAGAAAATGAATGGAACCATGTACTTGTTCAGTACTCAAAAATATATTTAAAATAGTATTTCTAAAATGTTATATTTCTTAAAAAACCAATGAGAAAACAAAATATTGAAAAGATTATAATTAACCATTATATCTTATTTTGATGCTCACAAAAATCTTGTGAGTTAGTGTGAGGCAGATAAAATTATTCTTATTTTAGAGATAAGATCATATCAGAGAAGATAAATAATTTGCCTGAGGTTACACATAAGGTACATAGCCAAGACTGGAACCCAGATTATACAGTTATACATTTTGTCCTCTTACAGCAGGGGGATATGTTTTAGGATTAAACAAACATGATAGACACAAGCCCTCATTAAATATGACTATAAACTCAAAACATGATGAAAAAGCAACCAAAAAAGTTATTAAAGAAGAATACAAATATTAATCTGTCCAATATAAATTATAAAATGAGAAAATTATAAAATGAGAAATTATAAGCAAAACTAAAAATCATACATGAATCTTTAATATATTTCATAAAATTGACTTATATGACACAAGGTAATGGCACAACAGAACAGAAATAACAGGCAAATGTCTTTTGAACTTCAAAGGTGATGTGTGGGCATCAAAACCGAAAACAATTAGAAATATACTTGGCTAGTCAGATGGAATTTTTCCTCTGCCCTATTCCCTCTGTCCCACCAACACCCAGGGTAGAAGTTTTCCTGCACTGAGAAGAGAGTGAGGAGAATCCACAGGCAAGCTTGAGACTTGGTCACTGGAGAGTGTCTCTGAGGTGAGCACCCACACACAGTCCTTTCCAGGCCAAACCCTAGTAGACAGATTTGAGCAGGATATGGTGGCCCTTGGGCCTCGGTTCTTTGAAGAATTTCAGGTGTCAATCTTTGACACAGTCCTATACATGTAGACGTGCAGATACAACTGGGAAAAGTCAGGTCAAGAAGGTACCTTAGAGCCAAGATAAGGAGGATGGAGCCACAAATTCTGGACTGACTCTTTGAGATCAGAAAGGTTGCCTCATACCATTTGATCCAGCAATCCCACTACTAGGCATTTACCCAAAGGAAAAAAAGACATTCTATTATAAAGACATCTGCCCGCAAATGTTCATAGCAGCATAATTCACAATTGCAAAGATGTGGAAACAACCCAATGCCCATCAATACCTGAGTCGATTAATAAAATCTGGCATATGTATACCATGGAATACTACTCAGCTACAAAAAAAATGGTGATATAGCACCTTTTATATTATCCTGGATAGAGCATGAGCCCATCCTTTGAAATGAAGTATCACAGGAATGGAAAAACAACCACACATGTACTCTCCATCAAACTGGTACTAACTGATCAACACTAAGGTGCTCACATGGTAGTAATATTCATTGGGTGCCATCAGGTGGGAGCGGGGTGGTGGAGGTGGGTAAACTCACAACTAATGGATGCGGAGCTCACTGTATGGGGAAAGGGCACAGGCAAAGGCAGTATACGTAACCAAAATGTTTGTACTCCCATATTATTCTGAAATAAAAAAAAAAAGAAAACAAAGAATGCCTCAGTAGATACAGGACTAAATGCTTCATTTTAACCTCTCCCCAGTTTCTCTTCATCTATGTCCTGCTCCGAAATTCCTCATCTTTACTCTGACCTGGAATTCTCTAAACTTCAGACATCTAGATAAAAGTCTGGATAAAATGGAAAGTTATATTTCTTGAACATTTGAATTCATGACATGAGAACTGCATCATTTCACATGTTATAAGAGCTTCACAGGATATTTCTCCATAGAATTAATTGAAATATTTCAACAGGAAATATAGTTCACAGAACATTCTATAGGATATTAATAGCATTGTACCTTTTAAGAATTTCAATTTACACTATAGATTCTCAATAAATTTGAACTGGTCACTATTTTCAACCAATCCAAAGGCAGATCATGACACTATATATAAAACGAGATGTTTATAACTTTAAAGATTCAACTTTACATTAAAAGTTATCCCAATAATAATTAAAAATTATGAATTTTGCATATCGGTCTTACTTATAATACCTGTTTATGAAAATTTTAATTGGTAGCCAAAAGTAGAACAATAAAATAAATTAGAATCAACAACATGAAATAATGTATCTGCAAAAATAATCAATGTAAGAGCTTCCTTTAGAAATTAGGGTGTGACCTTATTCTATGAATATTAAAATGGAGTTATCAACTAAGCAAGCATTTGGTTAATTGAAATATGATTAAGCTAATACTTTGGTTATAAAATATGGTAGATAAACATCTATAAAAGTAAGAATGTGTCATTCTTATCCAGTTTAAAGAGTCATGTGATTCATCTATTACTTCAATTATTTGCACATTCAATAAATACATATGGAATTTTTTTTTTAAGATTTGGGGCAGTTTGATTACTATATGGGAAAAAAATACTAAGACCTTATACTCTACACAAAAATAAGTCATGATAGGTTAAGTATTTAAATATGAAAAACCATAAAATTACTGAAAGAAAAGTATTAACGTATGGAATTTTTTAATGTGCCTAAGACTGTCAAGCTCTTGGAATTCAATAATAAAAAAATATAACTTCTGACTACAAAGAGATAATAGTTGCAGCATTTTCCTTAAGCTGCGACTTCATGAAAAGAGTCCCAGTCGAATACACAGACACAGACACACACACAGACACACACACACACACACACACACACACACACACACACACAGATAATAAGCATATGGCACATTAAAGGCTGGGAAAAGGCTCAGGGAAAATAAGCTGAAAGCCTTTCAAATTTTTTAACCTAACGTTTCCAAACTGTTTTTGGATTTTCTGTTCCTGCCCCCTTACTCAGGTATTAGGAAATGTTGCTTTGGGAAAGGTTTAGTGAATTCTAAATAAATTTTCCTAGTGTAGATAAGAATGTTTTCACCAGCTATAATAGTTAGATATAAATTTCTCGAGTCAATCAAGCTCCCTTCCTATGTTCTTACACTTCTATAAGCTTTTGACTATAATTGATAAATAGTTATATTCATTTTTCCAAGGAGGAGATACATCCACCAACATGAAGAGTTCTAGGCAAATGGGTATGATTAACAAGCTTTCTGAATATTCTCTCACAATAAATTGGTAGATTGGCATTGTGATTTATAAATCATTTCTTCTGAGTTTGATGAGCGGGAAACAATGTGAACCTGTTTCCAGAAGCTTGTGTGCTCCCTGAGCTAGCTGAAAACAATGAATTTCTGAAAATGCAAAACTGATGATTGGACTCTGGATTTGTATCTCAAGACCTGACACCAGGAAGGACTTTGACGGCAAGTCTCATTGCCTCAGTGATATCACTTGCCCCTTTCTACTCACGTGCCTGCTTCTGTCAATCTCTCTCCTGAGACCACGAATTACACTAGAATATTGACGTACACACACATCTCATTCATCTCTAATATCCCCCACAAACTATGAGTTTTTCCTTCCTTCTCCCACTGCCTAAATTAGTCCCTTCTTGTTGTTTCTCCTCTGTGCCTCTGGAATAGCCACCCTAATGCTGCCACCAGGATGCCTAATATATCCAATAGGCTTTGTCAATCGCCTGCTTAAATAGCTTCATTAGTTATGATAGTATACAGGATACATTTCCGTCTCTTACTCATCCTTCATACTGCATTGCATAACGCAATCTTCACTAATCTCCCTAACCTAAATTTGACCCTCCTGTTTTTCTTTTTCTTAATATCCTATTTTTTCTCACCCTTCATGCTCATTAGCAAAATTTGTGATCACAATTATGTGTGTGTGTTTGAGTTTATTCAATTACATTCACAAAGTGACTCTCAAAATATTTAATCAATATGACTTGGGCACAGACCAGACAGAATTGTTGCGAGGCTATGTTTTACTCCATTAATTGCTGAGGGGAAAGGCTGAGGTGACAGATAATTGTGGGGTGATTCAGGAGACTTGAGAAATGGTTATTGCTGAGAGCATGAAAATATTTCAAAATTCTAACAACTGAAATTGTGGTGCCAGTATGTACCAGGTGAATATCATCCCTGGATTATCTGACTACTCAGTGTAGACTAATCAGACCAATTAAGCATTTTGGTTTCACTGGGCATCACGAGGCATCAGCCTAGAAAATGCTTCTTTGAAACGGAGTGGGAACTCAACAAGCATTTGTTGAATTGTTTTAAACAGGGCTTACAAGAGCTTCCATGATCTGATCTCTGGCTGTTTCTCTAGTTTCAAGCATATTAGTTCCTGCCTAGTGCTTTGCTTTTGTAGTTCTTTTCAGAAATCATGTACCATATTTCTATATCTTTCCCTGTGTTGTTCTTCTTAGCTAGAATATCGTACTCCAGCTAACAACTGCACATTCTTTACAACTTAGGTCACACATCATCTCATCAAATAAATTTTGCTGACACTGTTACCCTCATCTCCCAAATAAGCCTCCAGTCTGCCTTAGGTGCTATTCTGTAGCAGACTCTCAAACTTTCAGTTTCCCACATCATATAGCAGTTTTATAGCACTTTTCACATTCTTCTTCAATAAACTGTTCAATTATCTCCTGAAGGACAGGAATCATGTTTACATAACTTGTATACTCAAATTCTAGCTCAAGGCTATACACACTGTTTGAATAAATAATTGATCCAATTAGTGAATAGTTACCATTTACAAGCAGTATAATATAGCTCTCTACCTACAATGAGGTTAGAATTATTAATAGTATATTTCTATGAATTTGTAGGTAGTGAAGAAGCAGCAAAAGGGTTAAGTAAAGGGGAAAGCAGTCATTAAGTTTCCATACCTCTAAACACAGCAAACATACTAGATTGAAAGTCAAAGTCATTCCACTGATGAGTGTGTTTAGATAATACTGTGTTTTAAACTTTATTGAATCAAACCACCTTCAAGGAGGCATGGATCTTTAGTTCACAATTAGTTCACCTTCTTATCTATGTCCAAATACTGGTCTCATTCATGTTATCTTCCATTGAATCAAATATTTTCCCAATTTTTTTTTTTTTTTTTTTTTGAGACAGAGTCTCATTCCTTTGCCCAGGCTAGAGTGCCGTGGCATTAGCCTAGCTCATAGCAACCTCAAACTCCTGGGCTCAAGCGATCCTTCTGCCTCAGCCTCCCAAGTAGCTGGGACTACAGGCATGCGCAACCATGCCCGGCTAATTTTTTCTATATATATTTAGCTGTCCAACTAATTTCTTTCTATTATTAGTAGAGACAGGGTCTCGCTCTTGCTCAGGCTGGTTTCGAACTCCTGACCTTGAGCAATCCACCCGCCTCAGCCTCCCAGAGTTCTAGGATTACAGGCGTGAGCCACTGCGCCCGGCCTTATTTTCCCAAATTTTAATTGGCAATCCTTGTTACAATAAAATAAATATTATACAATATAAAAAGATAATCCTTATATAAAATGTTACTAAGAGAAGCAATATTCTATGAGAGATGAAATTTTGCTATTTATTTTGGTATTTTAGTATACAACATAACCTCAGTGAATTTGGAAAATATTCCAGTTACACACCTGTTTTTGACTTTCCCCTTCTCAGCAAGAGCAGCTAGGTTAAAATATTAAGAATTTACATAAAGTGTAAGAGAATACTATCTAAATCCTTCTTAACTCAGAGACTAGAACAGCACTTCTGCGGTGTGTGATGTGCACCATGTGTTTGTATACCAACCACAAAATAAGCACTATCAATTCTTTAACCTACTTGAAATATAATTTATTGAGTTTTAAAATAAATAAATTATTTCAAAATGCAAATGCAAACTGTTTTGTTTGGTCTAAAGCAGATAAATTAAATCATATGAGTCACCAAAACAGAAAAAAATAAACATCTGTATTTTAATTGTAATCAGCACTGGATTGCAGTGTTAAACAATTAGAGATCATTATGCCATGCTGAAACATCAGTGGGAAAGTGTCAAAAATGATGTCTATTCCATGTTTACAAAAGACTCTGCCTGTGGCATGCTGTGTGCTTTTGTGAATCATTTATCTTCTAGCTTTAATCTTTCATGGTATGAAATATTACACATGTAATTCTGCATGACAGAATAATGAAATACTAAAAAAGGCTGTATATAATGACTTCTCCAGAAAAAGTTTTCCAGAAAAAGTAATGCATATATATAAGGAAGTGTGGGGTTTTTTTTCTTTTCATTCTTTCAAATGTTCTCCTCTATCAACTTCGTAAGAGGAAAACTAACAATTTTATATGAAACATTGCAGAAAATGTTTAGCCCCTGTATATGAATATTCAGGTTCATTCAAGGAATTATTTTGTGCCTACATACCTACCAGTGGGGGACTACAGTATAAAATTAATTTTCTAGTATTTGTGGTGAATTGAAAAATGTTTTATCTTCAGTTTATTGTTGTTACCATCATTGACTTTATGATTTTGAACCTTACTTCAAAATAATCTTAAGCAATCTCACGAAACTGGTAGTAAACAGCCTGATCAAACAACTGCTGAACTTACTGCCTTGGCAAAAGAAGCAAAAAATAAAGGCAAACATTAATGAGAATAAAACTAATATGTTGAAACATCTTAACCACTGTTAAAAAAATTTTTGTAAAATGTCTAGCCTCATATTCCAGTACCATGTTTTCCAAAGTTTTCTTCTGAATTATTAAGCACAATTTATGTTCTATTACTGCCTTAAAATATTGGAGAAATGTAAGACATTAACATTGACATTTATTACACCATACATGTGAATAGACATTCATCATTTCATCATGCGAACCTAACAGATAATTTGATAAGTATTTTGAAAATTGAGCTAATCACATTCTGAAGCATATTATATTCAGTTTCTTGCAAGTTAAAAGGAAGTAATTTTGTTTAAAGTGAAAAGAGAATATAATAGAAAGATGACATATATCTACATATGATATGTATACACATATATACATCGCAGCTTATACTATAGGGTCTGAAGTCATTTTTTTAAGATTTTATTTTTTATGTTTGTTTTAATTTAATTTTAATCTTTAGAGGCAGGGTCTCACTCTGTTGCCCAGGCTGGAGGGCAGTGGTGCAAACACAGCTCACTGCAACCTCTAACTCCTGGGCTCAAGCAATCCTCCTGCCTCTGCCTCCAGAATAGCTGGACTACAGGTACACACCGCCAGGCCTGGCTTGAAATCATTTTTGATGTTTGACTGCTGACAGCTTTCAAGCCCCACCACTCTCCCTTCCTCTTCTGCCCCATATCTAGGCAAGCTGATTAGGAAGCCTGAGTGCTTTTTCTTTGACACCAGTGGGAAGTTTAAATCACGCAGGTGATGATAGGACACAAAGGAACAATCATCCCACTACCTCTCCATAACTACAATAAAATTCTAAAGCCAATCTCCTTTCCCTGCTTTCTCATGCCATTTTGGACCTGTTTAGCAGTTTTCCCTCCTCTCTCCAGAAAGCCTCATTATGTGAGTAACAAAGCTTTCCATGTTATCAGTATCAAAAAACAAACCACGCGTAGGGTGATGAAAACAATGCAATTAGGAGGATGTCTAGATGATTACAGCCACCAGAGGTCTTCTCTTGTTTTGGGTTAGTAACTGGGTCTGCTACCTTCTGGAAAACTTGCACTTTGAGCTATACTGCTTTGTGCTGCATTTGCTGAGTTCTTGTGAATCTCTACCAAAAATTTAATCAAACTACATCAGAAGTTTTAATAATCAGCATTTAGAACCAGAAGTTGGGTCCTCATTAAGTTAACCCTGGGTTGTGTGTTATAACCAGGACTTATCTGTGTGCTCATATTGAATCATACATCTCGATTCCAGCATAAACTGTGACTAATGCTAGGTTTAGAGGAATGACTCTTATCTTGTAACTGTTGGTTGTGAGTGCCCACCAGGCACTGATCCCTCTTCTAGAGAAAATGCTGATACCCTCTGCAATATATGGGCTCATTGGGTGGCTGATTGTCAGAAAGAGCCATTTCTGTGTGGTGTACTGAGGTCTAAATTCCCAAAAGTATATGACTCCCTAAGACCCTATAAAATGACTTTGCTAATACTGCCACTCAGGCCTCTGTTGTAACAAAGATTCTGATCCTTGGGCTTATAGAGGAAATCACTTCTGGCCTTTAATGTGGCACAACTACAGTGTTAATTCAAACTCAAATTAAACCTATGGTCCTTAAACCCTATAAAGCAACCATTGTCATGTGGGAAGCCCCTAACTCTGATGTTACTCACTTGAGACAATTCAGACGAAGAAACTTATAAATATGAGCAAGATAAACAGACCTCCCCTCCTCTGAACATATATAGCAATGACCAGAACCAAAACCACCAGCACAGCAAAAAACTAGATATGAGGCGAACAAATAGAAAATCAAAAGAGAGGTTCACAATCTGACCCAGCTGGAAATCCAAAATTTACACAAGAATGTATAAGGCAAATATATATATATATAAAAACAATAATACATCTCTGATTGGTTTTTTTTGTGCTCTACACACGGGTGTTAAATTAACTTTCACATCTAATGAGATGCATCAACTTGCAAATCTTTGTGGCTTTAATAAATACAAAGCATCAAATTATAGTTATTGCTAGGGATCCCCCAAGGGTGATATCCCCACTATTTCTCCATTTAATAGCCTGATTTGGCAATTCTTAAGCCCAAAAAAATTAATGACACTTCAGGGTAGATTATTGCAATCTTCATTCTGTGGTCTTACACATTAAGGGTCCCATAATCATTATTACTGAAATTACTGATTCCATCCAATGATTGGATGTGAAATATTTTGCTATTATTGTTTTGAATCATATGTTCTGTTTGGTGCCTATTTCAACAGCCTCTCAGCCTTCAATAGGATACAATAATTTTTGCCTTCACCTTCAAAGGGACATTTTTATCGTGCTACCTATGGTGTCTTCAATAGTCTTTGAAATGCAGGCAAGAGTAGACCTTATTTAATCAAATGACCAAACCATGGCTTGAGCTCTAATTACATAAATTATACCCAAATAATTAAATAATATAATTATAAATGCATTTGATAATAACATTTCCCTTCTCTAAAATGATAAGCTCAATAATTAAGGGTTTCCCTTTCTTATGGGCACAAAAATAACATATTCATTCCTGCTGAGTGATTTTAAAACAACTATCGAAAAAGAAGACCTTCCTTTTCTTTCCAATGCTCCAAATCAAACAAGTAATGACAAATAGTAAATGCAAACATTGAGTAAACACACATTTTGTGAACATTATTTGTCATTGTTAGACAAATTCAATATTTAGAAAAGAGTAACCATTGATTTTGATGCAATTGCACTGTTAAAAAATAAAGTGTCATAAACTTTAAACATAAAATATAAAAAAGCCTTTATTGATCTTAAGTGTTCATTCATTTCTGAAAATTTTGCACCAGGAAAACTAAAATGCCAATGAAGTGATCTACTGACCTAATGAACATACAAAAAGAATCTTAAAACAACGTGTCACTAAAATATGGGGCGAAATTAGTGACAATAAATTACTGAATTAAGTATAAAGCTAGATAACTACAACATAAATTATGAAAATGATGCTGAATAAAATAGACTATTTAAAAATTACAGACATAATATCAAAAGATCAAAGATCAAAGATCAAAGATCAAAAGATCATAAGATCATAAGATCAAAATGATCAAATATGTGTGAGTTTTAAAGAATATATACAGAGCAAAAAAAAATTGGCTATCATTTTTAACATAAAGATGAGAATAGTTAACTTTACATATGCAAGTTAAAACTACATTAGCACATATTACAACGTCCAGATACCTACCACAAAAACATATACATGTACATTTAGAGATAGTATAATGTGTACATCTTAGTTTCAATCTATTGTTTTTGCTCTTTCCTTCTAAATTCTGAGACCTAAATTTTCAGGTTACTTTTTACAGCCTAATAGCTTATGTAGAAATCTGAAAGATATGATATTGCCAAAACAAACTGCATTTAGCAACCACTATGTAATTACCTAAGTCTGCCAGCCCAAAGGAAAATATTAAATTTAATGACTATAATAAAAATTAATGAGATGTTAATTATCAATGTTTTTAATATCATACTATGGCAAAGAATAAAATACAAAAAAAAACCTATAATCGCACATTGTGGGTACTGTCATAGGGAGCGGTGTTTCTAGATTGACAGGATGAAGAAGAGTGCAGTGGGAGTTGGGAAAGATAGTGGTTGTGAGTAAGAGACAAAAAATATGTGAAGGTAGAAAAGAAGTTCAAAGTGCTGACAGCTACTTAAAAGAAAAGCCTCTCCTACAGCAACACACAAAAGGTTTTAGCAACTAGTCTGGTACAGAGCAGACTAGATTGACAATAACTTCAGGTGATTTAGAGATTCGTAAATTTGATACTCAAGCAACCAAGAGACCACCAATAACGAAAGAGTTGAGAGGGAAGATTACACTGGGCAAATAAAATAGGGTTTTTATGCTCATTTACAATATTCCACATGTGAGAACTAAGTTTTGGGAAAGAATAAGCTACATAAACTAACAAACATTGCCTTCAGGGTGGGTCTTCTAGGAGATGGAACTATCTGGGAGGCCAAACACAAAATTAAGTCACCATAGATAACCTGGATATCCCAAGATGTTTTACGTGTTGGAATTCTTCAAAAAATCTGAATGTCAGTTTATAGTCTACACAGCTAATATTTGATGCATGCCTTACACAGCAATGTATATTAAAATTTATATTAATTTATAACACAATTTTCTACATAAAATTGTGGTAATATAGTTTATCCTCTATAGTGGACTATATAGTGTCTGCCAAAATTCATGTCCACCCAGATGCTCAGAATGTCACCATATTTAGAAATAGGGTCTTTGCAGATGTAATTAGTTGAAGATCAAGATGAGATTGTACTGGATTAGAGTGGGCCCTGAATCCGATAACTGGTGTCATTATAAGAAGAAGAGAGGGCAAAGAGACACACAGAAACAGACAGGCAGGGAAAAAGATCTTGTGAAGATGGAGTGAGAAATCAGAGTGATGCAGCGTAAACCCGGTAATCTCAAGGTCTTCTGGGGGCGCCAGAAATTGGAAGAAGCAAGGAAGGATCCTTCCCTAGAGCCTGCAGAGGGAGCATGGTACTACTGACACCTTGATTTCAGGCATCTAGCCTCCAGAACCATGAAAGAATAAATTGCTGTTGTTTTAAGCCACCAAGTGTGTGGTACTTTGTATGTCAACCTTAGGACATTAATACATCCTCTTTTACAGATAATTCTTAGAAAGTAAGGAGATGGTGACTGAGGGGAGATGAGGGAGGGAGAATGGGAAGGGATGATAATTCCAACAGGCAATATTCCATGTGAAACTAATTCAGATATTATGCTATTAATTGTGTATCATTTTTTCTGAATTATTAAGATGACCTCCTCCTGCTTTTTAAATTCCATCTCCTCCATTGTCGCGAGTATCTTTCTTTATCAATTGATCTATCTCAAATCTTCAATTTTGCCTTCTCTACTGTGTCTTTCTCTTTGGGCTCTAAGATAAACACTCCAGTATTTGTTACCCCAAGTGAAAACAAACAAAAACAAACATTATTTCTGATTTATACCCTGCTTTGGCTGTCATACCATCTATTTCCGTTTCTTCTCAGCCAGGATTACTGAAATAGAAAATTTATTTTCCAATTTTACTAATTCCTTCCTCCCTGCAATTTGATTTAAACCCCTGTACTCTAGATATAAGTACATATTAACAAAAAAACTTTCCCTCTGACAATATCAACAGTTCTCTTAAACTGCAGTTCTCTAAAGCATCTTATCTACACTAAATTTAAAATAAAATAAAATCTGTCTTCCAAGGTTTTGGAACTTAAAGGTAATGCATAAAGACTTAATCAACTAAACCACAAGAAAGAATAACTGGTGGTAAAGAATTAAAAGAATGAAGAGAAATTAAGATTTTTTTTGTGATAAACTAGGGTTTTTTTAAATCCTAAAAGCCAAATGAAATAGTTTAATAATATAGAAGAAGGAGAGTAAAATATTATTAAATGCTCTCCAATTGATCCAGAATTATTTTTTAAGGATTAAAAAACAACTGGAATCTGCAGGTGAAGATTGCAAAAATTGATTCTAATATTTGAAGTCCAAATGAAATCCAATGATGCTCATGAAAATATTATGAACTAACAATTCTCTTATTTAGAGAAACTAAAAGATGGGAATTGACTGACAAGCAAAATAGTATTCACTCAATGGATCAGTAGAGTCACAGTACATACATATTAAACTTACATGAATTCAATTCCACACCAGACAAAAATAAAGTAATTTAATATCACATGACTGGTAAGAAACACAATTGGCTCATTTGGAATTATCTGGAGAAACTGTCATCTGTTCTTACCTCGGGGGAAAAAATATCCGTTAGACTTATCCAGAAACAATATGGTGTATGCAAAATCTTGTAGATAGTCTTCCACGGCTGGTTTAATTTATTTGCATGGGTAATGTCAACTGTATGTGACTTTCTCTTTACATAATGACTTCAGAACTTTAACCTCTATGGAAAATGCAATCCCAATGAATGAATTGAGTGTATTTGACAGATAGTGTGCTAAATGATTTAAAAGTCAAATTCTAAGACTGCCTGCTTATAAAAGATATAGAAGAAGGAATGACTATAATTTGGGATAAATGACAAGAAAAGAGAAAAACATGAGCTATATGATGAAGTAATACTGAAAAGTAATAAAAAATAGCTCAATGTGACAACAGAAGGAAATTATGACAAAGTGAGAATGAGAGGAAGCAGAAGCAAAATAGGAATTTTATTTGTAGAGATCTAGTCACTATTTCTTGATCATCTCACATCAAAGAGATAAAAGTAGGGATAGGAAGAAGTCAATGGTCAGTATTTATTTAATTCCAATACCCTACTCCCAGAAAATTGTAAGGAATCATTAGATGATTGGATAATCCCTGGAGATGTGAAACACAAAATATTAGTTTTCAACTTTAACTAAATAATACAAATAGTTGTTTTATTTTAGCCATGCTATTTTTATGACCCTAGTCCAATCCAATAATCCAGGTCATTTTATCATTTTGGCGGGAGTGGGAGATGTTTTATATGAATGTAAACAACAAGAAGAGTATTGTGTATATGTGCACCTGTGTGTGTGACTTACTATGTGTTATATGCCAGTCACCTACATACTTATATTATTTAACTATAAAATAATTTTATGAGATAGATATTTATAAAAGTTATTTTAGAGATGAGAAAAAGGCTGATGATGTTACTTGTTCATGAAAAAAGCAAGTAAATTGTTGCGTTGAGCCTGAACCTAGAAACCTGACTTTGAACCTGGCATTCTTTAACCCAGTGATATTGAATATAAACTATATGAAACATACTTTATATATATAATCTCATCTCTCAAAACAATTCTGCTCTGCAGACATAATGATTCTCATTTTACCAATAAACAGACTGAGTCCCAAAGAGATTATGTAACTTGTCCAAAGACAGAGAGTTACATGATAGAACTGAAAATTGGAATCCAAGTGTTCAAATTTATTTATAATTTGAAATAAAGAGTGATGCAACATTTATAAAATAAAATCAATTTCCTTATTAATAAATCAAAGTAAACTTATTTTTATCAACAACAAAAACCATGAAGAATTGTTTTTTTTAAAAAAAGAACCCTTAGTTTTAAAAATCAACTCTCATTGGCCTAATATAGCATTATGTTTTTACATTAAAATGATTAAATTCAATTTACATTAACCCTGACAAAATAAAGATTCCATTCTTTAGGAATCTTTTAAATTACTTTTAATTTAATCAGTCCTTTTTCTTCTCTTCTTGAGCATACGTAGGCTACAGTAAAATATCTCCAGGGTGAACTGTATGTCTGTGCCAGGAAATGCAATGGCTAATTTTCTTCTTTCTCATTCTTTTGGCCACATGGCATCTCAAGAATAGAGTATATATAACAAAGAAATGAGTTCCAAAAAGAACTCAGAGAGCCAGGCAGTTTTTTGGACAATCACTGTTAGGATTCTGTCAGCAATTATGTAACATTTTTGGCATCTGGGGAACATAAACCTCTCTAGCAAAGGCCTCCCTTACTCAGAAAGGTAAAAAATAAACACAGTTAAGTGGATAATGCTTTTCTTTCTAAAATGTCACTTTCTTCACTATCAAAGAGCTCAACTTTGATTCAACCAATCAATGTACTAGGGGAAAGAAATATAGAAGACTAAAGAAACAGACACTTTGGTAATGCTGGCATCATCACTCTATTTCAATGTTAAAAGGTTTAGCACTTCTGATAACAATGCTCTCAAGTAAGTTGGGGATCTTGAACTTGTTTCAAAGGGGAGAAAAGGAGGATATATAGGTAGTATCTGGTTATAAGAAATTGGACTGGAAGCATCAGCTTATTTTATATATCAGTGGTAGAAATGTTGAGTCAAGATGTTATTCAACAATCTCTAATGATAAAATCCATGTCCTTCTGCTGAAATATTGAGTCATTCAGACCCAGACATTCATTACAGCTATAAGAAATCCATGTAACGCAATGCTGTAAATCTAAATTGTAGAAGTCTATGAACTTTCATCCTCTCTCTCATACTTTACTGCTCACTAAATTTCCCTTGCCTATCCATCCATGAACAGAACTTGATCTGGATTAAATCCAGCTGAATCTCAGATCCAAAACCTTTAGAAGCCAGATAAGTGACTTCTAAGACTTGTGATTAGGGAGATGGGAAGGCAGCAAAGGACACACTGTCTTCTTAGTGCCAATGCAGAGCAGATTGTCAGGTTGACAAGATGAACTGAAATGTCCCTTGCTATCTTTTTATATTCATTGCTGTCTCCAAAACTAGATGTTCAAAACCAAAATCTCTTCTTTCTGAAAATGTGTTAATAAACAATACAACTGATATGACTGTTTTGTAAATATTTTTGTTATTATTGTAATAGTTATATATTTGACTTTATGCATATTTTGCATAGCACACTTGGCTTTATGCTCTGGTAATTTCTCATTTTATATAATTCCAATATGAAGGCACTTGCAAGGTTACTGTATGTACTTATTTTTAAAAATTAAAAACAATCCTGTTTTCATTTTTATATTGTTGTTCACCTGTGTACTTGACTGTAAATTCAAATTGAGTAAAATGGCCTCAAAATTTTATTATTACAAACCTACATCTAAAAAGAATTGCAGAGTAAATTACTTTATGAATATTAGATATTTTCATTAAAAATTTTTAAATAGCATATAGTGAAAAGTAAAGCATGCCTGGAATAAAATGCTACATGATGAGATGAATCTTACTTACCAAACTCTTTGGGAACTGCTATAGAATAAACACAATTATGTCCCACACTATAATTTTTTGGATAGTTTGGTGATAGAACAGTGCCTTCTGAACCTGTTGAACGACTTCCACAGGGTGCTAGGAAATAAAAATGACAAAAATACAATTTTAAGAAAAAAATTTACAAATTCATACTATCATTATATTCCTATATACAAAATTTATGTCTAGTGGATTTTAAGGTGTATAATTTATTTGCATCTTTTAGCAAAATCTTCCAGTATTAAATATTTTAGAAATAAAAAAAAATTGTGCACATACAAAACTTTGTAAGTATTCAAGCTTACTGTTCTCAGAAGCAAAGTATATAATACAATAATGTTATAATGGTGTTATCTCTAAAGGTAATAATGGTGGCTTTGCTTTCAATTATGATAGGAGTGTGAAATTAATCATCTCTTTTATTATGATGAAAAATTACATATGCAAGTGGGAAATTGTTTTATTTGCTGCCAGGCTTTCAAATTCTACTCAAATTCAATCCTATTATGCTGCCACAAAATTAAGCATATCTATATATGTGGGACATGGATGGCTTTACAAATACATTCACCCGCTCATCTAAGTATTCTATTTTCTCACCAATCTTTATCTGCTTATGTAATTTTTCTTGAAATCAGAGATGTTACTGATGATGCCTTGAGGCCTCAGGCCCAAATGTGGTATTTTCATAAACCATGAGAGTGAAACATTGTTTCTGGTAGATTTGTAGACGGTGTTTATGTTATTCACAAGATAGGGGACACATTAGGATTCATAGCTCTGGAACCCAGAGAGAGACTGGAGCTTCTGATGGAGATTTAGGCATTGAAAGCGTAGGCATGATAGTTGATATTCCTTAAGCCAATGAGATCACTCAGAAAAGTATGCAGAATGAGAAAAGATGGGCAACGAGGAGGTTCTGAGAAACACCAAAGGTTCAGGATCAGGTAAAGAGAGGTGGCTATGGAGAAATGAGTCTCTTGGAAGCCAAGGGAGAAGGGGTTCAATAAAAAGAAAGTGTTTAAAGGGTTAAATGTTGCAAACTGGTTAAATAGATGAAAAATCAGTCTGGGTTAATTTGACAATCTGGAGTGTAAGGGAATGGGGTTCTTCTTCCCCAGGCTTATGGTCTGAATGAGGATGGATTTTTCCTAAATATGCCAGCCCACTGGCCCTTGCTCCTTCCCCCTTGGCAGCAGAATTTTTCTGCTTGGTGATCTCTGGACAAAAATTTCTTCTACCTTTTTTTTCTAGCTGGGAGCTTTCTGCCTACAGAACTCACTTACTCATATGCCTTTCTACATTGTAAGATTTTCAGGGCGCCTTCCGAGGGCAGGGCTGTAGCTATTGCAAGCAGCAAGTAGGAAGCCCACTGTTTACTGCTTCTCATCTTTTATCAACATTAAAGCTGACGGTTTGATTTCCTTCAGCCTGTTTCTTCATTAGCTTTGAACTTGTGCAGGAAGGACAGGGCATAATTTACTATTCTCCTCAAATACCAAAAAGGAGGTTTTGGTGTTATTAACACAGCAGTTTCAATTAGAGCAGCTCTGTGCAAGTTACAGCCAGCAGGTCAAATCCAGCTCATGGACCAACAAGGTTTTCACATTTCTGAAGAGTTACAAACAAAACAAAAGCCTCAGAATATGTCACATATATATTATGTGGCCAGTAAAGCCCAAAATACTCTTTATTCCTTTATAGCATCAGTTCCCAATCTTTTTGGCACCAGGGACCAGTTTCATGGAAGACAATTTTTCCACAGATTGGGGGGGTGGGGATGGTTTCAGGATGATTCAATCACATTACATTTATTATGCACTTTATTTCTATTATGATTACATTGTCACTGATAGAGTTTTGTTATGAGTCTGCAAGCAATTGATTTATCATGGTCTCTGCGCAGTCAAACATCTCTGCTAATGGTAGGTATTTGCAGCCACTCCCCAGTGCTAGCATCACCATCTCAGCTCCACCTCAGATCAAGAGGCATTAGATTCTCATAAGGAAGGTGAAACCTAGATCCCTCACACATTCAGTTTACAGTAGGGTTTGTGCTCCTATGAGAGTCTAAAGCTGCTGCTGATTTGACAGGAGGCAGAGCTCAGGCAGTGATGTGAGTGATGGGGAGCTGATGGGGAGCGGCTGTAAATACAGATGGAGCTTCCTTCTGCTCACCTCCTGCTGTGCAGCGCAGTTCCTAACAGGCCAGGGACTGGGTACAGTTCCACAGCCCCAGATGCTGAGGACCACAGCTTTATAGAAAAAGTTTGCCAAACCCTGAACTACAGAAGAGGGGGGAAGTTAGATTATAGTTGGATAAAGAGCGAGTGGTATACAAAGAAGTAAAAAAGTAATCAGAATCTTGACTATAAATAGGAGGGGAATGTAGAGAGTAATTAGGGGGAGATGAAAGCTGAGTGAATGTATTTTTTTTTTTTTTATTTAATGGGGAGGAAGGAATCATTATAAAGGGAAAATCAGGAGCATTGACCTAGAGATTAAGATCAAGAACAAAAGTGGAGTGATTACCTTTAGACATCCGTAGTGACACTCCTCTCTGACTTGAGAAAAGGGCTGAAGGACACTAGATATAGATAGGTTTAGATTTTATATTGGGAATTTATTGGAGTTAATGTCTGATTTTCCTTTTAAAGAGTATTTACTGGATGTAGTGATGTGTTAGGTACCTCGGAAAATGGCAAGACAGTTTGAAAAAGTCAAAACTTTTGATGGATTCCTGACCAAAGTTTAAAAATATAATAATACACTATATTTAAATACACACACACGGCACAGAGTATGTTGTATTGAGTGACTAATGAATGTTCTGCCTTTTTTTCTTTAATGTTCTATAAAAGAGTAATAAACAGAATTAAACATACTAAAATTAGAACTCTCTAGAAACAACACATTGACAGTGATGATAATAACCATAGATGCATCACTCTCCATCACTCATTATTGTTTGAGATTAGAGTAGTTAGGTGTATTCTTATTTCAGCACTGATAACTTTATTCAACTGATAATGCTGCTGATGAGAGAATCATTCAAGAATT
The DNA here is from genome assembly GCA_963574885.1 of Lepilemur ruficaudatus. Lineage (NCBI taxonomy): Eukaryota > Metazoa > Chordata > Mammalia > Primates > Lepilemuridae > Lepilemur > Lepilemur ruficaudatus. Next base: position 24,124 of record CAUYRT010019044.1, read on the forward strand.
AGTAAAATGTTTTACAATAATTTTCTTTCTGATCTTAAGGTGCTCCAAAATTAAAATAACAATACTTTGAATGAACATGACAAAAACTCTTATTTTTATATTTGGAAAGTATGAAGAAAAATGAAAGCTTCTAACTCAAGTTCATTTCTATGACTTAATCATGAAAATTCTGCCACTCCACATTAACATGTGTCTGAGAGCTTCAATTTGTTTCATATATTTAATTTTGCATAATGGACATTTAGAACTGATTTTGTTGAAAATCTTATTTGTAAGTATGAAGGTTTTTTTTTTTAAAACATGAATATGTATATATATAAAGTTGCAGTTTAATCACATGTCCTTACAGCAACTAATGCTATGTTAGATTCTGTTATTTGTACTGATAGCCATAATTTTATGTTTCTTCTGGTTGGTGTCTACAGCATAGCCTAATTCATAAGTCAATAATGCAGAATATTATAGTAACTGACAATATTCATGCAGTATGTTATTAATATAAATAAGGGAAAATTATGCTCTGTGATATAAATCTGTTGTAATATGTTTTATGTTTATAAAATACAAATGGAATAAAGACTAATTTAGGCTCATTTTAGTGATTCTCCTAATATTAGTCTCCAGAAACTTTTCATATTCTCGCTTTCTGTTTTAATGTCATCTTATTGGCTAGTAGAGAAGACGGCACTCATCATCTTTTTAGCTTTTAACAATAGGTAGAAGATAAAAGCAAGCCATGACTGAATTCTATGCCTATTTTTCCTATTTGACATCTACCATATACACCTGTGTGCCTTTTGTCGATCAGACTATTGTTACTCTAAACAGCCTATATCCATACTAATATAGTAAACATAAGAATTCAGCTATTTCTGATTATAACTTATATGGTACATAACTTCATATTTTTAATAGCATGCTAGTAGCACATGTGAATTGTGAGAAGACATGGTTCTATGATTAAATGCTGGAAATACATGGGTGAAAGAAACAGGGTTCTATAGAACTTGAGACTTCAGTGAAGTTTGGGGGAGATAATGCCATTTCTCACAAACATTTGACTATAACAAACTCTTTTTCCATGTAACATCTCATAGGAACAGTGTTTCCAAGAAAACACGTTTCCAAGAACACATGTACACACAGTACATGTAAAAGGCCAAATTAATGATTCTAAAATGTGCTACCATTTTGGCAATAACTCTAATGTTTATGTAATTGATAGTAATTAATTATGGTTTTATAGCAGTAAAGAATTGTGTTTTATGCATATGTATATCTATACAGCCGGGTTATGTTAAAAAATTAAAATGTCAAACTTAACCTACTTATAAAATGGCATTATTCTTGACTCCTTCTCCCTGACTCATGATGTCCAATACAGCACTGATTTATTGATTATACACTTACGTATTAATAGCTTATCTGCTTCTATCTTCTCTGCCTCTGTAACTGGCATAATCCAAGCTCCCCAACAGTTTCTATATGGGTTTTTCAATAGACTCCCAGCTTTACTCATCACCACAGTTTATAACATTGCAATGGATTTTCCTAACATACACATCTTACTATGTTTCTCTTTTCTTCCTAGGACAATGTCTGTACATGGTAGGTTCTCCATAAATGTCTGTTTAATGATTAAATGAATTATGCTTGCAAGACTAAGCTACTATAGAATGTTGTTCCAAATTTAGCACATTATATAAACATTTCATTTGGTTGAAATTACCCCGAAAAATCACTTAATTTCAGTACAGAATCCAGATATGTCCTCTATTAGTAAATCCATATAAACCTACACTTTTTTTTTTCTGTGATTGAAATTTTTGCTTTTTCTTTGTGTGATTACCAGGAATCACTGCTGCCTTACATAGAGGAGCAATACTATGTGAGAGATATATATCAGTAAACATTGGAACTGTATTCAATGGTAAGATGTTTATATTAATAATATGAGAGCTATATGGATACTGAGTCCTTTGAAGAAATAGCAAACTCGTGTGTACCAATTCATAGTAGCAAACCCATGCTAACATTTTATCAATCTGGGGCATACCCTCATGTAGTGAGTAAAATCATCCACATTATTCAATTTCTTATTACTTTTCTTATTCTCTCTTTTTCTATTTATTTTTTAAAAAATTTATTTTGGCTAAATTTGTATGGTTTGGTTTGGATAAGTAAAATGTGTCCATGATCCAAATATACTACACATATGCTTGTTTTACCCTGACGTTATATGATGCAGTAGATAGATGTGGTATTTACAGAGAAATCAGAGCATGAGACTGCAACCAGGTTTTAATGTTTCTATCCATTCAATGAAAGGGACTTCCTACCTATGGTTTGAGTAGGGGTATGTGAGTGGGCTGAAGGAGGAGGACTGAAAGAGGAAGAACAATAAGAGGTATCTTACCACTGAGTGATTTAGAAGAATCTAAAACTATTTATGTAGAAGAGATACTATGTCACTGTGCGTGAAATGTTCGAGTATCTTAGAGACTTTATAATACATGTAACATAGCCTTAAGGTACTTGCAATTTCACATCTGCCTTTTCACTTGTGTAATGTATAATTTATTATCAAATATACTCAATAATGAAATTATATAATGTATAAATTATTCACAGAAAGCAAATTAGGTACTTTTAAAAGTAATGACTTCTTGCAGGTCACAAAAGAGCAATGTGGTATATTGAATCAATAATTTACTAGATGTGGCCTGTGACTCCTTCAGTTTGAAAGAACTGCTGTACCCTACAAAACTGCTGGTATATTTCTAGTAAATTACTTATGCCTTGATATAGCCTGATTGAATGTCACAAATCATAAATCTTAGTATAGAATGTGTTTGAAAGCTTTATCTCTCATGGAGTATTTTTTTTTATGAGAAGTCCTTTCCTAACCCTTAAACTCTGTGATATGAATTTGAATGCAGAGAGCTATTATTCCCAGTATCAACTTTAAGATTTAAATGACTATTGCTTCTTTATCTCTGTTAAAAACTTTGATTTTTGTGAAAATATCTAACTGTCCAGCGTTCCTTTCATGTTCCTGTTCATATTTCCTATATAAACATAAGTACTTCATTTTGTTTATCTGCCTTAGATGAGAAGCTTCCAATAATGCTCCATTACTCATGAATTAATTGTGTTAAATATCACAATCCTTTTTAATAGCAAAAAAAATAATAATTTCCTCTCAATGTGGTAAGCAGTGGCTTGTAAACCATTTTAACAACTCAACAAGTGAACTTAGTTGGCTATGAGCTTCTGCATCTGTCACCTCACTGATTGCCTGGATTCATCTGATTTTGCTGGCTAGGAAGATATCATCTTCACTCCTTAGTGCTCTTTGAGCTGTGCTCTCCAACAGACATTGTGATTTTAAAGAACGAAGACTCATTCTATGGCAAAGGCCTATGGATAGCTCTATTCCTTGGATAGATTTTCCATGTTACCATATACAAATTGTACTAACAATAATCATTTCAAGGGTGTGGAAAGTTAATCTATGAGTGACTCATGTCATTCACTTTTGCCCTCATTTAAAAAAATTGAGGTATAATTCACATACATAAAATTCACCCTTTAAAAGTGTACAATTGAGTGGTTTTTAGCATATTCACAAGTTATATGGCAACACTACTATCTAATTTTAGGACAGTTTCTTCACCCCCAAAAGAATACCAGTACTCATTAGCAGTCACTCCCTGTTGCCCTCATGCCCAAGTCCCTGGAGGTAAATAATTGATGATTTTGTAGGAAACTGTGTATGGAAAGACAATTCCTTTAAATGATTTGAATTGAATTATTGGCAATTTTTGAAACTTAAATCCTTTCTATCACTTAATTGGTCTCATATTTCTCTCTGAGTCATTGCTTTTTAGTAATTAAAATCTTTTTTATTTATAAAATTACTCACAGCAACTAATATGTTAATATAAAAGTGACTTTAGAAGGGGAAAAACCCTCTGTAATAATTTGTTAAATCCTACCAAATCTCCTCACAAATGTTGCTTTCTCAGGAATGTGTTTCCTGACTTCCAGACTTGTTCAGAAGTTCCCATTATACAGCACTTCATCAATTACTTTCAGGACAGTATTTACAATTTGTAATTACATATTTATTTGTATGGCTCTTTGATTAATGTCTATATTTCTCTCTTGACTACAAGATCTATTAAGTCAAAGTTTCCATGTCTTTTTTGCATACTACGTGCACCTCTGGAGTATAGCACAGTGTTTGTTCATATAATGGTCTTTCAATAAATATGTGTTATATTAGGAAAAATAACAAAACATTAATTATTAATATCTTGCTTTTGACTAAGTACATAGAAAATAAAACTCAGAGATTTTTTAAAGCCGTTTGGGTAGCATAGCAGAACACAATATAAAACCTAATACTCTGGAATCAGAAAGCTTAGGTTTCAATTTTAGCTTCACTATTTACTGACTGAGTAGCTTTGGAAGAGAGGGAGATATAAACTAGGATTGAAACAGGAAGTATCTATTAGATCTGGTTTATAGTGTGGGTTTAGGTAAAATGAATTAAGAAACTGTCCTGACCCACTCCAGATCTTTTGGTGGTGATATAATGAGGCTTCCATAAGGCTTAGGAAAATAAACTAATCTTATTAATCCCAGGAAGGTACAAAGCTTAGAAGAAATAGCAGGAGGAACTTTAGTAGTCTGTCAAACTCTTCTCTTGAGAGAAAGAGGAATGTCTTTAAGTGACCCTACACTAGGCCTTGTTGCCTTCATGGTTTTGATTTTCTTCTCTTAATTTTCCCTAACGATCAAGAGCAGAGTACTCCATCCTTAAGGAAGAGAAAGCTACCTCTTCAATTCAGGTGTTTCTCAGGGGCTGGGGTCACTGCCTGGCAGTTGAAGGTCAGTGTGATTGTGGTCCTCTATTTCTTTATACTCTTTACCTTTAGGAGTCCAGTGGGGAAGCAAGAGGCAATGCTACTAGAAAAGGGGAGGAGAATATGGACCATCTTCTCCTTTTTCTTATAATTCAGGAACTCTTTTCCTTTTCCTTACATACTTTACTTCCATGAATTTGCATGGGGAAGAAAAATGTCCATATTTTCTCTAGACCCGAACTGACTTTTTTTCCTAACTGAATTTTAGTCTTTCCTTTAATTACATATGTAGGCAAGAAAAGAACAGTAATATTACAAATAACTGGGATTTCCTCACCAATTAAAATTATAGATATTTTTATATTACTTAAATTTTACAGATACCTCCAAATATTGTTTATGCTCTTCACCACTGAAAATTTTAATAGGTATTAGATCTGCTGCTAGACCTTCTAATTTAATGCACTAAGATGCACATATATCCTTACATTACAAATGTTTTTTCAAATATTGTTTTTATATACTATTAATATAATAATTGTCTTTAAATATCACTGGGTTTCCCTTTCAAGCCTATGTGCTTTGTTTTAATTTATGCACTTAGAAAGATGATTCTAAGAAGAGGTCCATAGGCTGGATCAGTGTGAACAAAAAGTTTAGAAACCCCTATTCTAATTAGATTACTCCCAAACCGTCATTCTTTCTCTTTGTCATTCTCTGTCTATTCTTTTCCTCAAGAGAGTTTGGCTCAGGGATATTTGCTTTGGCCTAACAAGAACTGGAAAATGTTAGTTGCATTGGAGGACCCTTTCTTTCTTGTCCTTTAGTTACTTTCTTAACAGGATAATTCAGTTCTTCCCTGAATTAGAAAGGTCCCAAAGCTCAGGTTTGGAACTTGGGGAGAAATATTCAGTCTTAGGGTTGGCTTAAGCTTGAGGCCATTTAGAACTACAGCCTGAATATGGTTCAGCCTCACTCACTTACTCTCCCATGTGGTTCAGTCTCATTCACTTGATTTGTGTTTTGGTATTAGGGACCAAATTCCCTGTTGCACAGAGCACTCTAATTTGTCTTCTTTTAAGCATACATCTCCCTTAGGAATCTTGGAGTGAATGGTTTGCTGGTTGAAGTGTAAGTATAAAATGACAAAATTTTCTTTGTATAACAAAGAGGAGAGAAGGAGCAAACCACTCCCCTCCTTTATAGTGTATCCTTGAAAACATAGTAGGTGTAACCTTTTGATTTTATAGTGCAAGGTCAGTAGCTTTCTGACCATTAGGACTGCAAACTCATACTTCTGAAATTAGTTGAAAGTTCTCACAAGAGGTATATCAAAGACAAGGTACATCAATTTGTCTATCAAGGATATGAGACATTTTGATTGTTCTTTCTTTTACTTTACTGTATAAATTTGTGTGACATTCTATCCAGTTTTTGTAGATTTCCTGCAACGTGCACTGCATTCTAGATGCACTTATTCAATGATAAAACTATTTTCTTTCTTTTCTAGGTTTTGTAGAATGAACTCTGTTGGTAGGATTTTTATTTCCCCAATAGAAATAAAGATTTGGCTATCTTTAGATATCTTGTCCTATTACTTTAATGCCATTTGAATTACTACCATTCCTCAATATCATTTGAATCTTGCCATGACTTTTAACAGTTACTGTTACATACTTTACTTTCTTCTTCTGTAAGTAGAGAATCACTGAGTTGATTCAATTTTCTTTATAAATAATTTTATTTGTCTTAAAAAAGCTGAAAATGCATTACGTTTGAGGTCTGACTTAAATACAGACTATGTGGTAGTGGAGAATAGGAACATCTTAGTACAATGAGAGTCCATGTGACTTCCCATACGAAGACATAGCTTAAATATGAGCCCAAGTCAATGGTCACAAGAAAATATAGAAAATCTGAAATCCAAAATACTCCAATGAGCATTTCCTTTGAGCATGACCTTTGAGTATCATGTTAGCACTCAAAAAGTTTCAGATTTTGGAGCATTTCAGATTTTGTATTTCATATTAGGGATGCTCAACCAATATACATGATGAAAATATTCCAATATCCTGAAAAAATTCTGAAATTCAAAACACTTTTGGTGCCAAGTATTTTGGATTGGGGATACCCAACTGGTATGCTTTGAATTATAGGTAGCAATCTGCAAATTGCTTCTTACATGGGCTGCTCTACATAGTATACTCCAAAATCCATAGTCACAGGGATTTATTTATAACAGTGTTAACAATTTTCTAGACTGGCATGCAGGAGACCAACTGGATAGATAATGTATGTAAGAGCCCCTGAAAAATAGCAGGTGCTCAATAACATTAGTATCCTGTCTTGTTTCCTTTTAAATAATACTTCCTTTTCCTTTTAAACAATACTTTTCCCCATTCATATGAAAATGAAACATGTTTTGGTTTTATCCCAATGCTACTTTAACTTTTTCAATACAAAATATATTACACTTCTCTATAGAACACAATTTCAACACAATCTGTGTACTTTATCTGTGAACACAATTCCTATGTGTTGCTGATAAAAGGCAGATAGTTGATGGTACTCAGAAATAATTTACTACTAGGCCTTTGTTATGAATCTTTCATCTACATGTTTTAATTATAACACATATTTAAGTGATATCAAATGCCAAATAGCTCACTGTATTAGACTAGATAATCTCTATATGCATTCATAATGGAATGGGACTCGACTTGTTTTATATCTCAAAAGAATTTTATAAACCTCAAGGACATTTTAAATAAGGATCTTAGCCCAAGGCAAGTCAGGCCATTTAAACAGAAGATCTGAAATAAAAGTTATTTATTTCTTTATATACCCAAACAATCTAATTTCATTAAAAGTAGGTCATATGAGGTTACTAATTTGAGATAATTCCAAAGTTGGGAAGCTATAATTATGAAATGGACTTTTAAATTTTTTGGTTTGTTTGTTTCAAAGCTTTCTTTCCAGTTGATAGGGTAAGAGGGCTCTCCTTTTAAAAGCTTTTATCATTCCACATATATTTGGAAATTGGACAGAGAATGGTGCCAGATGACTGCTGGATGTCTAATCTTACTATATTTGTGTTCATGCACTTTGGACAGACTTAGAGGTCATCAGTGATTGAGTTATTTAAATTTTTTTTTTCATAATCCAGAATTTATATCAGCATGAGTGAAACGAAGGCATTGAAAATACTGTTGAAGAGTTTCAAAAGAATGAAGTCAGCACTGGCTAAGTATATCTATATAGGCCTTTGTATTCTCTCTAAGGTTGTATTTTAGATGAAATGCAAAAAATACATTTCAGATTAACAATTGTATCAGTTTTTTGTAAGAATTTATCTCCTCTTAATACTCACGCTTAGCCTGCCTGGATGATGATTTCCTAAATAATTGAAGAACTCTCAATCTCACCACTTATTCCTGGTGCCTTGCATCCATTTGTAAAACATTTAACAAACTAAAATATTCCAGGCACACTTAGGCTCTAGGGATATAAAAATTTCAATAAAAATCCTTTGCAGAATTATTAATTACTGCCTACCTAAACGGCAGTAATTAATATCATGAATCCACAAAAACACACTAAACCAAGTGTGACTTTGAACAAGTGACTGAGCCCTCTGTCTGTGTCTTGTTTTCTTTATCTGTAAAGTAAGAATATTAAGAGTCTCCACTTCACGCAGTTATGGTGACATATAAAATATGTGTAAAAAAAATTCCAAATTGCTCAATACAGGTAAACTGTTATCATTCATCAATCCTCCTCCCTATACTCTTGCCCTATTGAACTACTTGAAATTGCACCAACATTCTGTTTACTCTTGCTTCAACACGTTTACATATGCTGAACCCTAGCTGTGAAGCACAACATCCTTTCATGCCCCCTGGCTCACCTCGTTCCTTCTTATTTATACTTTTAAGATTCAGTTCATGTATCACTTTAATAAGGAAGCCTTTCCTGATCTCTCTATAACTAGGTCAGATGCATCTCCACGCTGTGTTCACAGTACTGTTTTTATTTCTAGCAATGGACCTTAACTGTCTATATCTCATCAAATTATAAACTCTCTAAGGGTAAGGGCCATGTTGAATTCATGTTTTTATTCCTAATATTAGTGCAGGACCAGGCATACTGGTACTTTTAAATGCCTGGAAAAAATAATGAATAAATTATATGATCTTTTCTTTGGAATAATTGATGAGCTAGTAGTTCTTTAACAAACTAAATGTGTTTATTCTCAGGGTCTTACAATATAGTTGCCTATCAATTGAATGCTCACTGTCTGCTATAATGATGAAAAAGATCAAACATTGCATTGGTACTATGACCAGTATGCTTGAATTTAATGATTTATTTTTCAAAGTTCTAAGGCCCTAAAAGTACCTGGGGCTTTACATACATCAGAGAAATCTTTACCAAGGATATATAGCTGCAATTTTAGATACAGATATTGATTCCATCTTGGGAGCGCTGAGAAGCAGGGGAGGGAAAATAGGAATGCTTTTATAATAACAAAACAAGTGATTAGATGCCTAAAAGAAGTGAGAAAGCTAGCCAGCCAGAGAGCTGGGGTACATGTATTCCAGGCTGAACGAACAGCAAGTGCAAAAGCTATGAGGCGGAAGCGTGATCAGTGCTTTGAAGAAATATCAAGGAGGCTAATGTCACTCAAAGAGTGTAGTAGATGGAGACAATTGTAAAGAGGTCAGGGTGAATACGGGCAGATGAAGTAGAGCTTAGTATTAAAAGAACTTTGGCATTTATTCTGATCTGGGAATCAATTGGAGGATTTTGAGGAAATTCACGATATAATCTGAATGAAGGATGCTCTATTAAGTTCAGAGGATACTGAAAAGGAAACAAGGGAAAGAGGGAAACTAGTTAGGAGAAATGCTAAGAGGTAAGAAATGGCTGGTGCTCTGGATGAGGGTAGAGCCATGCCATTAGATAAAAATAAATCAATGCAACATGATTATGTAAAATGAATCAAGTAATGAATATTAAGAGAGAAATATGAAATCTGTCACTATTGTGTTTTATTACCTTCACTTAATATTGAGTCAGATTATAGATACGATTGACATATGACTTCTACTTTAATCCAGTATGTCTTTAGACAACTAAACTAACAGAGTTCCAACAGAGACTTTCCAAAGTATGAAAAATAAAAAGAGAAGAAATTGTTTTCTAAACACAAATTTTTAAATCACAAAGTGAATTGTGGGCACAGATATGCTGTTCTGCTATCATTTAATATATGTGACATTCTCATGAGATAAACTGCAGAGTTTCTCATCACTGAGCAAGACTTACCACAGGATGTAATCATTTTTGGAACTACTTCTGACAAATATAATCTCTCAGTGTCCAACTTAAGCTCTTAAAAATATTTTCTTCAGATTTAAGATGTACACTTAATCCTAAACCATGATAAACATCTATCTTCGAAAATAGACAAACTTTGCAAATTCATATGATTCAGTTCAAGTTAACAGGCATTTAGTAAGAGCCTGTTTGTATAAATTAATGTGTTACAGGCCAAACAAGAATATGCAGCTCATGACTTCATGGAGCTTTATGCCATTCTAGGGAGAGAGCAGGCAAATATTATAAGACAAAGCAAAATATAGTTGTGTTCTACGACTTTCCAGAGTAGGGTCATGCTGGTATTTATTTTTACATTAAAAAAATAAATAAATAAAAGCTGTCCTTATTTTGGCATTTAGGCATTACAGATTAAAATCCAACTTCATATTCATAAACTCTAAAGCAAAGCTTCCCAGTCGGTCAAAATTTTCTGAGACACTAGTCAGGATTCCTACTGTGGGACAAGACCAAGAGTGAAAAGTAGTAGAGGACCAGCCACCTAGTTCTCAAACATTGATGAAATTAGAAATAGAGACAGAGACATATTAACATAGGACAAAGGCAATCACTAGATAAACTGAAAATAATACAACCCGAACATGGAAGATAGGAGCTGTGTATGTGACATAACTCTATCTTTTATCTCAGGGAATGAATAGATATTATTACAGTATCTATAAATAAAGAAACAAAACTTCATATGTCATGTGGAGTCATGGAAGATGCCATCAGAGCAATTAGCAATAGAAATTATTGGAACAGTCAGCTTCTGGAGAACAGAAAGATAAAGAAAGGTAAAGCAGATGACCATTGCTTTAAGTATAAGCTATTCTGTAGTATTTTCTTAGTCATCATATGCATATTTTACTTAAATAAAATTTATCGTATTGTCTTTATGAGCTACAGATCTGTCTTACTCTTACTGCACATACTTTAAAAACTGATTTTACATTTAAAGTCTTAAGTTATGACATAGGAAAGTCAGCCAGTCCTGTGTATAGTCACTGTGAAAGAAAACAATTAGGTATGTGTGATCAGGAAACTAAACTATATTAAGCTTTCCTTGCTGTGTGATAGTAATAGCAAATGTTTTAAATAAGTTATTTAATACTATAATTTTCCCAACAACCTTACAAATTAGGCAATATTATCTCATGATTAGATCTGCTAAATAAATAAATGAAACAAGGTCACACTCCTGACCCCCCGGGCTTGTTTTCAAATTGTTGCTTCAGATTAAATACATCTGGTTCTAAAACATAAGCTTTTTTCCCCCAACTATACTATAAATTCTTAGCTGTGGCCATAAATTTATCTTAAGCTTTTTTCTCATAGCTTAAAAAATTCATAAAACAAATTTGATCTGATTTCCATAATATCTCAGCATTTTGATTAAAAGTCTAGTGATACCTAGTGATGATAAAATTATTATATCTTAGAGAAATTTTAAAATACTCAACTCCTGTCCTATTTTCAGACGTGAGTGAATGTGTGTATTCATATTATAATGTATATAAATTATATTTAATTAATATTAAAATGACAGAAATATACTACTTCAAACATAACATAACACACAATGCAAAGTGCAACAGCACTTTGCTTCTTTTGGAACACTGTGTTAAAAATCAGTGAACCCAGGTTTACTCCACCCTCTAAACCAGGGTCGGGAAACGTGCAGCCTTGAGGCCACATGTTGCCTTCTAGTTTCTTAAGTACAACCTTTTGACTGAATCCAAATTTTACAGAACAAATCCTTTTATTTTTTATTAATACATTTTTGTTTGTCTTTTATATTTTTATTTTATTTTTAAAATGAACAAATTTAAAATACCAAAGAATAAAATAAGTTTCAACAAAATAATCCTCCCAGATTGACTGAAATAATTAGAACATTAGTAAGCCATAAGAGCTAAATTGACAGGTGCTACGCTCATGATTTAGTTTTAACTTCCTCCACCTGACTGGTGCTACTACCACACAAGGCTGTTTGGCAAGAGTTTATGGGGGATGAATATGCCAGTCTGATATCAGCTTTTGACAATGGAGCACTGTGTTTCTATTTGAAGTGGAATTTGTGAATAGTTGCACAGCTTGACAGTATTTCTTAATTCTGTCTGCTGCACGGCCCATCATGTCAAAGAAGACCAAGAGAATGCTGAAGGAGGAAAATAGATTTTTTAATGAGCATTGGAAATTGCAATATTATCTTGTTTCTGTTAAAGATAAAATGATTTGCTTGCTTTGTGATACTGCAATATCAACATTAAAGAAATTCAATTCTCATCAGCATTATAACACTCATTAGGATCAAAAATATTTTAAATTAGAGGGAGAAGCGAGAAACGTTGTATTGAAGAAATTAAAATATGAAAAGCAAAAGCAAAGGCAATTCTTTCAAGCAGCAATAAGCTCTGTAAATAATGCCACTGAAGCAATTAATAAAATAGCTTATATACTTGGGGAAAAAAGGGAAGCCATTCAGTGATGTAGAAATTGTGAAAGACAGCATTGTCGAAGTTGTAGGATGCTTAGGCCCCAATAACTTTCAAAGCACAAACAAATGCTTCCTTCAAAGAAAACCATAAGTGATCAGCAGTATGAATTAGACTTCAACTTAGCAGAACAACTTCAGGAAATATTTCAAAAGGAAAATATGTATTATTCAATAGCTTTGGATGAATCAACTACTGACTAGGCACAGGTTTTATAATTCATTCATGTCATAATAGAAGATTTTCTTTGCTACAAAGAGTTACTTGCTTTGGGTAGTCTTACAAACAGAACATGGGGAATAGATATCTTCAACAAATTTCAAGATAAATGTTTTGAAGTTGGACTGAATTTGGTAAATTTAGTGAGTGTATGTATAGACAGTGCACCTTCCATGACAGGAAAACATGAAGGGTTTATTGCACAGATAAAAAAAGTATTAACTGATCCAGATGCTCTCATTTCTTTTTATTGTATCTTGCATCTGCAAAATCTCTGCACTAAAGCTACTATTTTAAGTGATACTCTGCAGCAAATTATAAATATTATTAACTGTATTTATGCAAATACAACATGGCATCATCAGTTTTTTAACATTCTAAAGTTAAACAGTGAAGTATTCAGTGTGGATTTACCCTATCATTCTAAAGTGGGTTTGCTATCACAGGGTCAGGTGTTAGCCAAAATTTAATCTCTTTGAGAACAGATAGTTAAATTTTATGAAGAACAGAATCAGCAATGTGACTTATTGAAAGAATATTTCTATAGGAATGCAGCAGCATTTCTGTGTGATATCATGCCAAATCAAAATAACTTGAATATTTCTTTGCCAGGTAAAATTAAGTCTAAATATGATATGTGGCAAACACCCAAGCATTCTGAAAGACAGATATCTTTTTTCCAAACACTTCTTGAAAAGGAAATTTCCCCAGTTAGCAAAGGTTATTAATTAGCAAGATGATACAAGAATCATTTGAAGAATATACAGCTGTTATAGACCTATTAATTGTTATAGACTTAATACAAGGAAAAGTTTCCTGACTTTGAGAATCATGACATCACACTCAAATTAACATTTCAGCCTCACCTAGTTGACACCACCAAGGCACCAAGGCACCTAAAGAACTACAGATGGAACTGATTGAGTTCTCAGCAGACGACATTTTAAAGTCAATGTTTGATGCTAAGAAAGACGCATTGAAATATTGAAAAACACAGTAGAATACTCACACCTTTGGCAACATGTCCAAAAAATGCTTTCATGCTTTTCAACCACTTATTGCTGTGAATCTGCATTCTCCCGCCTAACCTAAATCAAGATTCCCTTAAGGTCACAAATGGCTGATACCCATTTAGAGGATCAACCGAAACTGTGGACCCTCATGCTGCAACCAAATATTCAAATGCTTTCCAACAAAAAACAGAAACAATGAAGTCATTAAAAGGTTAGTTAACTTTAAAATTAACAAATGGTTTTCATTTTTTAAAATTATTAAGTACATGGTAGTTAGATTTTTATAAAATAATGTACATTTTTAAGTATATCTAATTGAAGTTTCATGAATGCAGCCTTATTTGATTACAGTTAAATTAATATGGCCTTCCAACATGAGAAACTTCCCCACCCCTTTTCTAAATTTTCTGTAGATGTAACTATTCAAACAACATTAAATATATGTAAATGGGCTATAATTGATCCTATGAGATATTTTTGGTTCAGAAGGATTTATTTATCTATATTGTATATGGCACATTCCATTCTGAAATTGCCATTTCTGTGACCTACCAATATAGAAACCTCATTGGGAAGGAATAGCATTATTTTCAGCAGGTGTATTCTTAGTGAATGCATGCTATACTCTGGTGCTCCTGACTGTCTCATCTGTCATTGAAAGCCAACTTTTAATCATTTATCTTAGTGATTCATACTTATCCTATTAATCTATTATGTTCTATCCTTTGATATTTCTCTATCAGAAGATTATTTTGCATCTGGCTCCTAGAAATTTTGCATGGTTTCCAAATGATTATTGAGAGTAAATTTTGAAAAGTGCTTTCCTAAGTTTCATATGTTTTTCTAGTTAAAAACAGATTTTTCTTTTGTATGGCTCTAAATTCTAATATAATCACTCTTTCTTTTTCATTTCCTAAAAACTTCCATGCCATCAATCATTTTTTCTCATTGGAAAAATTAATCCCAAAGTAGTTGTTGCTCATTTTATTCCCTTTATCTTCTGATAGATGAAAAAAATCAATGCAAGTCAAGAATTAACCAGCTGTTCTGCTGATTGGTGGACCAATTAGTAGATGATCACAATTTCTTTATTTTTTATAACAGTATTTTGAAGTAGATAATTTCAATTATCGCTATTTTAGAGATGAGAGAAAATAAGCCTGAAGATTAAATGACTTGTGTAAGGCATAAATTATGCACATATAATTATAATAAGTGAATACATTCTACAACCAAGAAAAATGATCATGTGTATCAGACACCAAAAATTGTTGTTTTTTCACTAAAATCCCTAGTAAGAAACACACTTCATATTATGACCCAATGCAAACACACACACGCCCTTGAATGTTTGCATGTGCATACACATATGTGTGTGTGGGTAAATGTGTATTGACTGCATTTTATTTATCTCTGTATATATAACTGAAAAAAGTTCCACAAAATAATATTTACTTTTACTATGTTCTTTGTATTAAACATTGTTTCTCTTCTTTTTATTTACCTTTAATTTAATTTGATTTGATTAAATTCTATTATAAAAATGTTGGTCATGACCCAATAAATTGATTTTGTGACTCACTGGTGGTGACCCATAGTTTGAAAAATCTGCCCTATGTGATATCACCTTTATGTCAATTTTGTACAATGCATTAGGATCATTCAACTAACTAGGAAGTCTATGGTAAACTTCCACAGTGATATCACCATTTCTTTCTTCTTCTTGAGATGTTCTTTATCACTGTATCTCTGTTCTTATATAGAGAGAGTTATATACAAGCATATGATTTTTTTTTTTCTTGAGACATGGTCTTGCTCTGTCTCCCAAGCTAGAGTCCAGTGACATCATCTTAGCTCACTGCAACCTCAATCTCCAGAGCTCGAGTGATTTCTCCTGCTTCAGCTTTCCAAGTAGCTAGGACTACAGGCGCATGCCACCACGCCCAGATAATTTTTCTATTTTTTGGCAGAAATGGGGTCTCATTCTTGCTCAGGCTGGTCTCAAACTCCTGGCCTCAAATGATCCTCCTGCTTTTGTCACCCAAAGTGCTAGGATTACAGGTGTGAGCCACTGCTCCCGGTCACAAGCATATGATTTTTAAATCTGCAGTATCACTTCTCCTGCTACACAACCTAATTCTTAGGAGAAATATATATTCTTCTGTATCCTTATTTGCAACAAAGACTTTTCATTAATTCTTGATAACATTTGAGTTTTTGCATTTATCTACATATGTTGAGATGTCAGTTTCAGCGTCTTTGTTCGTCATTTACTCACCCAATATTTTCTGGGCACCTAAAATTTTTAGGCACTTTTGTAAGTCCTGAGGGCACACAAATGAACATAGCGGGCAATAACCTTACTCTCAGAGAGACTTTATTGGCTGTTATAACATGTACATCACTTTAGAGATACCTGTGATTGTAATCACTTTTCCGAAACGAGTTCTTTATTGAATTCCATTTAAAAATCCTGGATACAATCTCTGCATTGCCAATACCACACTTGTAGATTATATGTTGCATGGTTGATTTTTTTCAACACAGAAATGGCTTTAAACATTTCTTGATTTTTTTTTCTAATAATGAAAATTCAGAAAAAAAAATATGTTTCTTACCATGACAACTTGGTAGTGCTCTATTCCATCCAGGTCTTCCATCATCTCCCATGATACAGGTGAGTGTTGAATAACCTTGAAGAACATAACCAGGATCACAGTAATAGGTGACTGTTGAGCCTAATTTATAATCCATTCCAAGTCTGGTGCCATTCATTATATTGCCTGGATCAAAGCAGGACTCTCGGAGTTTTGCTGTAAAACAATGTTAACATAACATTAATTGCTTTAAAATACCGTCAGACCTCCATATCTGTGGGTATCACACCTGCGGATTCGACCAATTGTCTATAGAAAATATTAAAAAAAATTCATCTCTATTGAACATGTAAAGATAATTTTTGGCCATCATTCCCCAAACAACACAGTATAACAACTATTTACCTAGCATTTACATTATGTTAGGTATTATAAGCAATCTAGAGATGCTTTAAAGTATATGGAAGGATGTGCATAGGTTATATACAAATATGCCACCATTTTATATCAGCAACTTGAGCATCCATGGATTTTGATATTTGTGGAGGTCCTGGAACCAATCCCCCAGGAATACCAAGGGACAACTGAACTATTTTCTATGAACATTTAGGATATGTTCATTTCTTCCTCTAACCCAGAAGGAAAAGTGGTAGCATCTTTTCTGTCTCTGTTTGAGGGCTAAGTACAAAGTAGCCTTGAAACATATCTGACATTTTGCTAATTCATATTGATTAGCGAGAGAATAAAATTCTTCATAGATCTCATTAAAATTAGTATCTAATGTATATAGTCAAACATAGGGTTTTAGACTTTATTATAAATTATTATGTGCTATAACCAATGTGCAGGTACTTTAAATGAATTGCTTTGGAAAAAAAGCAAGATCCCTTACAAATATTTCTTTATGTAAAAGACCTTTCCTATAGTAATGTGTATCTATCTCACTCTTTGTTACTTAACCAAGAAGTGATTTTGCTGCCTATGGTGAGCTCAGTTCACTTTATGACTAGGAGAAAAGTTAAAGACTATTTCTCTGCCCTGTAACCATTTTTCTTAACACTCTTCTTCTAGTCATTTCTCATATTCCTATCAGAGGTCTCTCAATCATAAAAATATCAACAACATCTTTTAAAAATCCAAAACATGGTATTTTTGGACAGATTGTCTATACCAATGCCAAGTATTTCCAAAGTTAGCAGTAACAGACAAATTGAAAAATAGAATCCATTCACAACAAAGAAACTATTTTCTATGTACCCAGATAGTGAACAAAGAGACTGACAGAACATTTTGAAAATGTGTAGAGAAATAGAAAGATTAGTTTATCCATTTTACGGAACAGGTATTAGAATGCTTTGTTTTTAACAGATCTGCATAGTGCCTTGAGAGTATTTCCATTTTGTTATCATTACAGATTACTTAAGAAATAACAAAGAAATGTATAATGTAAGGACTATCACAATAAATTCATGATAAAAAAACGTGGTGATTTTCTACATTACAATTCATTTCGTGTTAATAAGAAGTCAGGAGGTGGGTGCATGTTTGCATATGAGTCATGGAAGCACTAGATTTGTCCGCAATATATCTTGGTGTTTGGTTACTATGAACATATTATTATATCAAAATATGACTAATTATAACTGTAAGAATATATTTCTTCCATTCATAAAAGTTTGTAAATATGCTTCAACATTTATAAGAAATATTGAGAAATCTGTGCTTTAAGAGCTACACACACACACACACACACACAATTTCTCCCAATTCATCTAAAGAGAAAATGGTGGAACCAAACTTTTAATAGAATATCAGAGAAAAGAAGAAGGTTTGCTTCCTTTACCTTCTTCCAACAAATACTTAAGAGGTCACTATCCATCTAATTCTGGAAATAGAGCAATGGACATTCAGGAAATATTCTCACCCCCATAGAGTTTACAGTCTACTAAGAAATAATTCCATTAAATAATAATTTATAATTGTGATAAGTGTTGCATAAGGGGAAGCATTCAGGAAGCTTCCTGAAGTGGCATCCAAAGTGAGCATTGAGAGAGAATAAAGAGCTGATTAGGTAAAGGGAGATAAGAGACATTAAGAGAAGGAAGTCTGCGGGAGTGTGCAAGCCCAATAAACATGATTCCTGAGTTCAAACCAAAGCTAAATGACTTGAGCTTCTCCCAGACACACACATACACAGGCACACATTCACATACATACACAAAATTTGCATCTCATATATTATACTCACACTTCACTATAAAAATTGCTTCCCAAGCCAAGGAATATACTTCTTTCCAGATAAAATATTCACACAACACTTTTTAGGAAAGAAGCGAGAGGGTGACTACTAAATTTGGTCGATAAGAATGGGGCTTTAGTGATGCAGGATGTGATTTGTTTATTTTTACGAATAAAATCTTATATTGAGCCTTCCCTTAAACAAGCAGAAAAATATAATTTAATTTTTAGGCAGAACAGCAACCTGGTATTTATAGCTGGCCTTTTTGAAATTGAACTGAGTCCCTGGAGGGTAAAGAAAGGATTTAAATTTCTGTTTAAAAGGATTAATCTGTTTAAGTCTGTTCTCCTAATATTCATCTTTTGAAAAGTTTCTTTTTTCCTTCTTTAAAGTTTTCCCTAAAGTTTCAATATCATTTCAGTGAAACTGTAATGCAAACATCCTGCTTTTTTTGCAGAGAGGGAAACATGGTTGACAAATTTAAAAATATTGCCTCTGCAACAATTTTGTATTGCTAGCCTCAATTTGAGAGAATTCATTTATCTCATTATTATGTCTACATACTGTTTTAAATTCTTGATGAATAGCTTTATGTGAATAATATTATCATTGTTTATTTCCATGTATGACATAGAAATTACATCTGGAAATTTTGAAAACACCTGCAGAATATTTATATAAATGTCTAGGCAACAGTTGGAAAGGTGATTTTAATTTTTGAGTAAAAATTGTGAGGTATACACATTATTAGTATTATCTTTATGAATAATTAATTTTATATGCTGTAGTAGTGAATTGCCTATTGAACAAATACTAGGCTAAAGAGTCTTTTGCCTCCTCATAGTCTCCAAATTAAATATATAGGAAGACAAATCTGTTGCTTCTAAAATATTTTAGTTTACCTTCAAAATTATATATGCAATTTATACATGTGTGTATACATCTATTATATATAAAACTGCTATTGAAGATAGAAGTGAGCATAAACAATAAAACTCATGTCTTATATTTTAATTAAAGGCCTACTAAAAATTTTACTTTCTCAGTGCTAACAGAAATCAACATGCTCATGTCAAGGTATATGACATATATTACAAAAGACAAAGGAAAATAATTTTACTGTTTAGGGCCTTTATATATACATGTCCTTTCATTTTGGGTGTACACATTTTATCTTGAAAATTCTGAGATGTTTGGCCAGGCATTGGGGCACTCTGGGAAGCCCAGGCGGGAGGATTGCTTAAAGACAGGAGTTTAAGACCAGCCTGATCAAGAGTAAGTTTCCACTAAAAATAGAAAAAATTAGCTGGCCAACTAAAACTAGAAACAAAAAATTATCCAGGCATGGTGGTGAGCACCTGTAGTCCCAGCTACTTGGGAGGCTGAGGCAGGAGGATCACTTGAGCCCAGAAGTTTGACGTTGCTGTGAGCTAGGTTGATGCCACAGCACTCTAGCCTGGGCAACAGTGTGAGGCTGTTGTCTTAAAAAAAAAAAAAATCTTAGATGTTTGTCTTTTTGTGATAGTTATAAAGTCACTTGTGCCACTTGATTAGCTTTAAGAAAAGAGGAAACATTTACTGAAATAAGGATAGAAAATAGGGAGGATCATAAGACAAAACAGACCCTGGAAACCCTGAAGTAGGTAATGGAATTTTCCTATGAGCAGGGGGTTTTGAGAGCCAGTCCAGAGAATTAATTAGGTGGGATTTGGGGAGTATCATTGTTAAGAAATACTATCTGGAGCATAAAAATAAAACCATGTATGCAAGTGGGTGTTGGTGTAATGAGTGAGAATGGAGAGTGGGAAAGAAGAAAGTAGTTGATGTGGTAATTATGTGTTTCTCTCTGCCTATACTCATATTTTTCTCTTTGCCTTTACTCTTAGTGGTAATAATAATTTACATCATCTTGTGCAACTCATTTTAACAATCTGATCCTCAATTTCATCATTTGTAAAATATGGATAACTATATTCACAATGTTGTTAGTATAATATTTTTGTTGCATTTATAATTATGCCTGCTCATGGGGAGGATAGAGATAATGCATTAAAAAGGGCTAATCATAGTACCTAAAATAGAATAAATGCATACTAAATAATTACTATTATCTTTTTTTAAAAAAAATTACATTGTGGCCCTTTTCCTATGGCTGCACAAATCTTAAGTTATTTGAAAATAATGGGACATGGAAATTGATCAAGCTGGGAAATACGGATGACATATATTTAGCTAAGATAATGGCAAATAGGTTTTAATCTCAAGCTCTTAATGACTTGGCTTTTGTAGTGGCTACCTGGAATGATATGTACAGAAAAGATTGTGAAGTCATGTCTAGTATCCATGAGAAAGAATGCTACAATAAATTAGCACTATCTACCCTTAGCATGGTAGTGAAATACTCGTCCTGTTTCTTTTATCCTAATGATCTCTGGAAATGTTTTACTAATTATTAATTCACAGAACTTAGCTTTATCTCTGTGGACTTGCTAAAAGGTTTCTTGTTTTCTTTCTTTTCAAACAAGTCATATTTATAAGCCTGCAAACTTGCAAATGAAAGTAGCTATTCCTAAGCCAAGTTCTCACTTGTAAAATGCAGGATAGGAATACATCTCTAAAGTTTCTTACATTTCAAGAATGTTATTATTCTATGATTCTAATTATGACTTGATTTAAAAACAGAAAACATCTCTTTAAGATGCTCAAAACAAATGGATTAACAAATAATTATTGAATGATTACTATGTGTAGGCACCATTCTAGGCACTCAGTGTACAGTGGTGAATAAACAGATAAGGTCCTTGGTCTCAAGAAACCTGTACTTTAGTATATGTGTAGGGGGTTACTGGAGTGACTGGGAGTGCACATAGTAAATAAACTTGAAGATATAAATAAGTAAGCAAATAAATAAGAAAGTATCAGATATTGATATGATTATTTTCTAGCAGGTAGAAGATTTTGAATCTTAGGAGTATAGAAAAGCAAAAGGAATACCAAGCAAAAAATAAGATAAAAAGGCTAATAAATACAAATATACTAAATCCAATGAATCATAAAACTAGACAAATACAATTTACATCCACTTGAAAACAGGCTTTCACAATATATACAACTAAAATGGTCACAATCTTCAGAAAAAAATGACAAATTAAGAATAGATTTTACCCAACTATTTCAATAATTGCTAGACCAACCAGATAAAAAATGGTGAGAAGATAAATACTTAAAAGCATGATTAGATCTGGATATTTCCCTGGTCTCTACAAATAATAATAATAATAATAATAAATAAATAAAAGGATAATTAGGGGGCTGAATTGATTGGACATAAAAATGTTCACCCATTAATTAGATGATACTAGTTTTTCCTCTAGTACACAGAGAACATGCATAAATATTGACCATATAATAGTACACAAAACAAACCTTAAGACATGCCAAGGAATTGGAATCATACGTATCTGACCAGTGCAAGTAAATTAAAAATTTATAATAAAAATAAAGATTAAAAATTAATTTTGATATTTTTAAATACTTTTAAGTAACACAAAGAAAAAGTCATTAGAATTAGAATAAATTAAGAATAAAATTATGATAAATCTATATATATTAAAACTTTTGAATAGCAACTTAAGAAATACTTATAGAAAAATTTATAAATCTGAAAGCTCATATTAGAAGATAATATATTAGAAGAGAAAGTTGAAAATGCTTATAAACTTAGGTTGTTAGTATAATTTTGCTAGGTACTAGGGAATTACAAAAATCTCTTGTGGCCTTATTATTAACAATAACTAGAAAAATCTAATAATAAAGGTTTCACTTAATAATGGAAAGTGTAAGACATTTAAGATTAAGGGGAAAAAAGTTTTATAAAGAAAATTATAAATCATTACTGAAGGCGTTGAAGAAAACATGAGTAAATTGAGAGATATGCCATATTAATAGATGTGAAGGTTAAGTATCATATATTCTTTAATTTGTTTCTAAATTTACAAAATTCAATGCAGTTCCAGTCAAATTCAATGGGTAGAACAAACTTAAGCTTAAATCTAAATAATAAGTTCAAATTGACAATAAAATGAAGATTTTAAAGAATAAGGTGATATAGTTGATCTACTTGACATAGTGACTTCTTTAAAGCTATTGTAGTAAAGTTCAGAGAAGTCTTGCCTTAGAGATAGAAAAACAGGCTAGTGGGACAGAAAAGAATTCAGAAACAGACATAGAAACTTAATATTTGACAGCACTAACATTACCTGTCCATAAGTGACGCTAGGACAATTATTCATATGGAAAAATAAAATTAGATTCCTGGCTTGCACAAAATTAAACTCCACATAGATTAAGACTTAAAGGACAAAAGCAAAGCTTTAAAACTTTGGATGCAGGCTTAGGAAAATATCCTTATGAGACCTCATAAGAAGGAAAAAAATTTTAAACAAGATGTAAAAGACACAAATCATTAAGGAAAGGAAGGATTAAATAATATTGATTTTTAAAACTTTTGTACAGCAAAAGAAACCAGAAACAAAGTGAAATCATTTGCAAAATATAGTGGTAAGATATTTGTTACAACACAAATAACAGATAAAGAACTACTATCTAAAATACACAAAAGATTCCCTATAAATAAAAAAGAAACAGGAAACCAATTAGAAAAATATGCTATGATAGGAATATTCAGTTAACAAAAAGGAAATCTCAGTATACAAAATAGAGAAAAGATGCTCAACTTAACAATAATCAGGGAAAAGGCAATGAACATGATGAAATGCCATTTAACACCCATGAAGTTAATAATTTTCAAATTTGACAAGAGCACTATTTTTTCAAAACAGTGGAGTTTCTTAAATCCCAATCCTCCAGTGCCAAGAGTATAAATTGGTACAACCTCTTTAGAGAATAACTTGACAATAGAAGTTAGAGTGAAAAGGTTCATACCCTTTGACCCAGCAATCCCACTCCCAGGTAGATAGATGCCCTGAAGAGAATCTCACAGATATATTCAAGAGGATATGTAAAAGAATGTTCATTTCATAATCCATTCCTGGTAGTGAAAAACTGGAACAACTTAAGTGTCTACCAGCATAAAAACTTATATATTAACTGTGATACAGTCATATGAAGCAATATCATAAAGAAATTAATAAACTAAAGCTAAATGTGTCTAATACCGATAAATCTCAAAAACAAAGCTAAATGTGTCTAATATTGATAAATCTCAAAAACAATGTAAGGGAAAAAAGCAATTTTCAGAAGGATGTGTAAATGATAAAAATATAAAATTTGTTTGAAAAAAGGATGAAAGGTGTGTATATGATGGAAAATATAAAAATATATGCAAGCACACACAAATGGAAAAGATAAGCATCAAACTCAGGATTAGGAGGGTACCATCGTGAAAAGAGCAGGAATGTCTGAAAATGACCTTAGCTGCTCACGATGGTGTGGGTGAATAGACAGCTTCTGAGTCCTAGCATGTGGTAAGGGGATCATCTCCCAGGTGGAGAGAGTGGTGGTGTGCCCAAACTCAACTCTCCATAAGGTCACTGGCTTCCTAATCCACAGTCCCAACATCTAAGCTTCCTCAGTGTCTTCTGGTACACAGCAGGTAGCATTTGCAGGCAACCCCAATAAACAGTTGGCACCCCAAATCCTCACTGTTTGTGCGAAGCTGCCTGTGTATTCTCCTAGTGAAAAGGCCATTTTCTTACTTTGCCCTGTGAGATGGGAGATTCATGGAGTGCTCAATCTTTTCACCTGAATGAAATCTATACCCTGGCCATGACCAGCAGATACCCTGGCCCTGGCATGCATTTCTAAGTGAAGATAAAGATACTAGAGGACCCCAAGAGTTTGTATCTTGCTGACTCGTGAGTTTTTCCTTTCCCTAAAAGAGCATTCCTTTTTGTGTGTGTTGTTATGGAATTTATCATGATCTTTTGTAATAGTCCTGAAGAGACTAACCCCAATTCCCATGGAAATTGCAAAATGAGTTTCAACTGTATACTTAATATTTGATTTCTTAAAACAATAATAAAAAGACTTGAAGCCAATAGACATAATGCTAAGATGTGTCAAGTTGGATGGAGGATATTTTGAAGTTTGTTTAATTATTCTATATAATTTTCAGTTATAAATATAAAAATATTTCATTAAAAAGTTGGTAAGTAATCTAAAGTATGTATTTTCAGAACTCAGTTGATATCTTGAGGTGAATTATCAGTATGTCCTTTATGGACTCAGTAACTGAAAATAAATTTAAACTTTAAACAACTAAAACTGTTGTTCCTGTAGATATTGACTATAAAATTTTAGAAAAAATATATTTATAAACACCCACAGACATTCTAATATAATTCATTAGAAATATTTGGAA
The DNA here is from genome assembly GCA_963574885.1 of Lepilemur ruficaudatus. Taxonomy (NCBI): domain Eukaryota; kingdom Metazoa; phylum Chordata; class Mammalia; order Primates; family Lepilemuridae; genus Lepilemur; species Lepilemur ruficaudatus. The sequence continues at coordinate 49,322 of CAUYRT010019044.1, forward strand.
ACATTGTAATTATCATTGTATTTTGTTCTTCCTATTCAGAATATTGACACATTTAAATATCTGTAGACATTTCCTGAAATATATTTATACTTTGTTCTCCTTATCACTGAGAGTAGTCGCTAAATAAAAGTATTTGAGTGAAACTTGACCTTCCAAAATATGAGGCTTTTTTTTTTTAAATATTCTGTGGCCCCAGCCAACTTCTCCAGTATACCAGTATACTAATTGCTAATTTGTTTGCCGGATACATTTCCTTTGGTAGTAATTAAGGCACTGCTAATTTCCTTCTCACTGACAGGAAGTCTACAGCAAGAACCCTTCTATGAGATAAATTATCCATAGCCTGCTTTTAAAAAGGAACATAAAACTAACCTCTAACAATTGCCAATGCAAAATTATTTTCTGTATAAAATTCTCATAGTTTAAATCATGATGCTAATATTGAATGTTTGTATTTACCTTTGTATTCTAAATGAAATCCAGTGTAACTAACAGATCCATCACTCCGAAAAGCCAAATGCATGGTATTTGAGCTGCTTTCTATTCTTTCTGGTAACTTGCTGTCTTGAAAACTTCCAATCAGTGGGCTATTACTGTCTGGTCCATCATATATATAGAGGAAGTCATAGTTTGGCTCTATGCTAAAACTAAAAAAAAACAAAAGAAAGAAGTAGAATGATTATTGCTAGGCTATTAACTATAATAATCATATTATCACATATTAATTGTTTAAAAATAACAACAGACCCTGTCAAAATAAGCTAATATAAAAAAATTGCCTGGTAGCAACACGTTGTATATAAATATCAAATCAGCAGTGGAAAAAGAGAAAAGTCATCTTGATATTTTCAAATATTTTTAAGTTGACATAGTATTTAGAGGAAATACAAATGATTGTAAGGCAAAGAGTTTAGCTGGTGAAAGGGCATAGGATTTGGCATCAGAAAATGTTTCTGCTCTTGCTAGTTACATATCCTTATATAAGTTACTTTATATCAGTAAAGCTCAGAATAATATCTACTTTTTAAAACTTTTTTCATGCATATATTTTGCATCATGAAAATGAAACCTTTTTTTCTTTATCAATGGTACTATTTGCCTTGAACTTCCAAATTTATGAGAACTTTCGTTGTTTTAAAATTCAACTCTACATATCAGATTTAAACAAAAGTTGAATACATAATTTGCATTTAAATTACTTAAATGAAGCACTGCGTATTGCATTAAGCATTCTTTTTCCTAAAAAGAAATATATTTTCTTCTTTTAGAACTTAATGAAGGAGAAATAAAACCAATGCATTGTCAAAATCAGATAATGTATGAAAAAGGACATTTTAGCATGTAAATGATTCAAATCAATTTTTTAAATATTGCAAGATTTGCATAATAAATTTGCCTTGACTTTCACAAGTGTAAGAATTGTCCCACAATGATCAAATGATCATAGAACCCACAAACCTTGAAGGCAGGAGACATGACATCAACTTGTCTATTACCTAACTTACACTGTGGCAGAGAAACACAGTGAAAAGGGTGGACTCATTTGAGTTAGTAAGAAAAGTCAACCAGTTTATGATATAAAATGAAACCAGTAAAGCTTGGCATTGTTAAATATCCGTCAGCAAAGAAACTCTTGTTAAGTCCTATCATTTTTGCCTGAATCTAATTAAGAGATTTGTTAGGTGCAAGATAGTATTTCCAAATCTATAACATTTATAGAGGCAACAATTCTCATCCTTAATGTGTGCATGCACAAACTGAGTCCAGCTACTCAGTTTACTTGGGCATAAAGAGTGATGAAGAAAGATTGCAGAGGTTCCCAGAGTTTTCATATATTAAGGGCCCTTGTACCATGAGAAAATTGGGGGACCATCACACTATCATATTTTACTTTGTTCAGTAGCTTCATGAGTTTAATTAGTTTACCTTGAAACTTTTCAGTGGATTTGAGGCCACTGTTTTGGTAACTTGGTATAATATAGCAGAAATCAGAAAATTAAGCCTCATTTTATTACATATTACTGCTGTTCTGGGATAAAATACAGCCTCTCTGAATTTCATCTCTTTCAACATTAAAATGGTAATTACAATTTCTTTGTTTATCTCAATGTGGGGAGGATCACTGGAAACAAGTTCTTTGTTAATGATATAGTAGAATTTATTATCCTTGAAAGGTTGAAAGCTTATTTAACAATGAAATGCAGTACATTTCTTTTTAATTTCTAGTTTGGGCTTAAATGAATACTTAAAGTATTGATTTATAACTTCTGTGGAAGTGAAAATAAAGAAAAAAATATTCTTTTTCCAGGAAATTTTATAGACTTAATTATAATGACTATTTTTCCTAAAAAACTGTAAAGTAGTTCACTGTAATAGTACTTATATTTTACAAAGTACTTTCATAAATATTAACTCGGTCTTGCCAACAATTCTGTGGTATAAGGAAGAGATTATGATTTTCATTTTACCAATGAGTGCATTAAGGCTCTGAAAAGTCAGCGGTCTCCCTAAGATTACATAATAAATGGTAGAACTGGAAATCAAATTTAGGTTATGCACTTCATGTAATATAGCCTTCTAATCCCAAGTTATTAACTAGAATAATTTTATAAGTAAACTAAACCCTGTATTAAGCATTGTGATATTTCTAACGTCTGTGCTGATGTTTCCTCAACTGTGAAAATAGGGATAATAATAGTATGTACCTCAGAAATTTGTCTTACAACAGAATCCTAGCAAATAATTAACACTATTATTGTTGTTGCTTTGGTATTTCCAATTAGCAATGTATCACTATAAATTATAGGAAAAAACCCATATATTTACACTTTTGCTGAATTTTTGTGAGTTTGAATTATCTCTACTTTAAAAAAAAGCCCTGCCTTCGATATGTTAGAAAATACTGTATATTTAAGGTGAGCATTTTACATAAATACCAAGCAGCTTTAAGACACTGGCGGCAGAAGAAGGGGTTATGATAGTAGGGTCAACGTGTTGATTACATCATTCTTAGTGAAGATTAAGAACTTGTCTACCTAGAAAATCTTTGAGTGGCTATTACGTAATACTCCTACTGAAATTTTAAGGGAAAGAAACCAGGTTTTGTGATACTACCTATTGGCTCCACGTGAGAAAACAGAGACTCATTCAAATAAATAACTTACACAATGTAACATAGACGACAGTAGCAGAGCTAGGGCTCAAACCCAGCTGCACTTTTCCATACAAGCTGCATCCTTCACTCCTTCAGTGCTAAGCTAACCCTGAAATTTATACTGCTAAACAGATGTAAATTTTGAAACACTCCCATGTAAAGATCTGTCACGAGACAAGTTCTGCTGATAAATCATATAGAAATAACCCGTAAAATTCTTTTTTTCCCCCAGCTTGACTTAATGAGACCAGCAGAAAGGAAAGTAGTTAGGAATATGTGTCTTCCGAAGCCCATTGGTGGTACTTTACATATGGGTTTTTAGATACTTCAAAAAAGATTTTGGATGGTGCACATATGGGAGAAAAAAAAACTTGAAATATTGACTTCTTTAATATTGAAGCTCAGGAAAAACTGAATTTTTTGAAGCAGTGATGATGGTAAGTACCAGGGAGGAAGGAAAAGTTATAAAGAGATCAAACTTCATGAAAGTTGATAAAACACTTGACCTTTAACATGTTTCCCTTGCACTGGAATCTGGTGAAGATGTTCACCTTCTATCCTTTGGAACTGTTATACTGTTATAAAGGCTTTGTTAGTTGCAAAGTATTACTATTGGGGTTAGTAAAAAATAATAAAAATGCTATATACAAAAATAAAAAATTGACTGGTACAAATGCTAAAGCAAAATGACCAAAAATGATTTTTTTTAAATGTGTAAATGTATAAGAACTCACCTGATAAATGCCAAGGAGATAACATAGTCTGCATTAACGGTGACAGTCCAGTCACAGTCCCTGCTATGCGGATAAGGATGAGGGAAGTTTGGCGAAAGAATAAAGCCAGAAGATCCTGTTAAATTGCCTCCACAGGGTGCTTTAATTTAAACACACAGACAAAACCTCGTAAGTGGTTAATAAAATTTATTAGCTATCAATATTTGTGAAAACACTCATTTAAAAGTGTTTATTAGGCTTCATACAGATCTGACTTGGATAGTACTGGATGCTTGGATACTACCTTGTCTTTCAAGAAAGGCCTTTAAAATATTGAATATATGCATACGTATGTGGATACATTGAATTTAGCTACATTCCTGGCTTCAAGAGATCAAAAAAAAAATGCATATATATGCCTCTCCTTTTCTATTACTGTTTTGTTTCATGTAAAAGAAAAACATTTAGAAGACTGGTAAAGACGATTTCCCTCTAGTTATTATGTTAGAAAAAAATCTGAAGGTTAAAAGTTAGAAGCAAAATTAAGCAAAACAAAACCTCTAATAGTAAATGGAACAATAGGATATGAAACATTTGGCTCATTTTTGCCTTCCCTGGCACTTTTTATGTATCTACAGAGGAAGAAATTTTGATAATAGTTAATGAGTGATAATAGATAATTTTCTGAGAACCTTGAATACTTTACAATAATACATGCTTACACTGAACGTTAAGATATTCCTAAATTTTAGTTGCCTGACTTCTTGATAAAAACAGGCAGTCACTACAGTTTTTATTATAGTCTCAAACAAAGGTTTCTGTAACACTTCAGTGGAAAGGCTCTAAAAACAGTGAAATTCAGAGACTAGATTCTTCAGGAGATTATTGTTGAAGTTTGTTAAACACAGCTTATGTTCAAAAATTATATGTTACACACAGTTGGCATCTTCAAAAAACTAGGAAATGAAGAAAGATACAGAGTCCCTGGTGGGGAGTGGGAGAGTACAGAATATAAACACACACATATGTGAAAGAGAGAGATTGATATTGGGATTCTCACATTCTCAGGATGTCTCCTACACATAATAGGCACATCAGCATTCTTCTCTTATCTGGGTTTTTAAATTTTATAATAGCTTTCTGAGATAAATGTTACCATTCAATTATAGGGCATATGGATTCTTTTGACAACATAAAACTGGTTTTGGAAGGAGGAAAATTTTGGTTCTGGCAAAGTTTCAGTGTCTCTGTTATTTGCCTGAGTCTACAAACGCAAAATCATCATTATAATTTGGTAATTTTTGCCATTTAAATTATAGATGTTCCTTATTACATTCCTTCACGATCCCTCTGCTACTCATCTCAGTGCCTCAGTCACTCTCAGAAGATGACCTACTGTACTGAGAATATCTAGTTGCTCAGACTTCATTTAATCACCACTGCTTTCTTATCCCCTGTATATTTTTGTGATACATTATCAAATGACTAGACATAAACTATCTCAACTTTCTGCTGTTTTCCCTATCCAAACTTAAATGCCTCCTGAATATTTCTCTCTACAATCCAAGGATGAAGATTCTCTCCTGACAATCAAGATAACATCTCCCACCCTGATCACATAATGTCTCGTCCTCTCAAAAATCTTTGTTCAATTAATTATCTTTCTTACTCTCTTTGGCTCTTTCCTCTTAGTCTACTGATATGCTCAAGTCTCTTTTATCTTAACAATAAAACAAAGTTCCCTAAGAACTATTTTCTTTTCCCTTTTTTTCAACTGAAAACAGGAAACACCCTGCCCCATATGACTTAGATAAGACTCACTTATCATAACTTAGTTAGACAAACACCTCTTGTTTACCCTCTTGTTTATCCTGTCATGCGACTTCCCCACACCTGGCTCTCTCTAGCCTTGTCAACTGCTCTCTAGAAAACAAACAAATAAACAAAAAACCCCACCTTTTTGTCTAACTCTTGAGACATGTGCAGATCTTTTGGCCATGGTATTCTCCCTACCAGGATAGTCCCCCTCCACTTGCTGCAAAAGTCCCTCCTCACCCTTGCAATAATCCTCTTGGGATCAAAGTTTCTCCTTACTAAATTCTGATTTGTTTTTTATTTGACAAAACTAAATATTTTGAAGGGGAAGTCTAGTTTCATGGTCTTTTTCTGCACTCGTGCAGTGTTTACTTACAGGCAGACTAAGATGATTAGCAGGGCAGGGCACCAATGGGGGACGAGGGGAATTGTGTCTTGTGTTGTAGCTCAAAGAAACGTGCCAAAGTATTCATCACGAAAAAATTATCTTAAGGCCGGGCATGGTGGCTCATGCCTGTAATCCTAGCACTCTGGGAGGCCGAGGCGGGCAGATCACTCAAGGTCAGGAGTTTGAAACCAGCCTGAGCAAGAGCGAGACCCCATCTCTACTAAAAATAGAAAGAAATTAATTAGCCAACTAAAAAGGTATATATATAGAAAAAATTAGCCAGGCATGGTGGTATGCCTGTAGTCCCAGCTACTTGGGAGGCTGAGGCAGGAGAATCACTTGAGCCCAGGAGTTTGAGGTTGCTGTGAGCTAGGCTGATGCCACGGCATGCTAGCCTGGGCAACAGAGTGAGACTCTGTCTCAAAAAAAAAAAAAAAAAAAAAAAATTATCTTAGGGTTAGAATTGTTTTTATTTTAAATTATATTTAGAGAGACACAATGATCTTTTTATTACTTAGGGACTCTAGATGTCTTTGCTTGGTCCCTTATACCTCCCATTCTCTCCTCAACCTTTTCTATCACCTTTAGCCATCTTGCCCCAATACAAACACTTCTTAGCTCACCCTTAAATGAGTTTCCATTTACAAAAATAATGGAGACATTTTTTGCCTTTGTGTTTCTCGTCCTACCTGTAGTCATTCCTATCTGTTGACTTTTACCTTAAATTCATTCTCCTACTTTTAAGAGTTCCACCACTAATTTTCTTCTGGAGTCTTTATATAGACCTCAGTTTTATTGTCAAGCACTTCTTCCTTCACTTTGTCTTATCATTCTGATGTTCTCCCGAGCTCCTTACCCAGTCCTCCTAATTTTTACTCTGATACATTCTTCCTTATTGACTATATCTAAATTTATGACTTTATATTCCATTTTTTAAAATACTGATAACTTCTTTTCCTATCTTCTCCTGCAGATTTCTCTGACAAATTCTCAATCATATGCCTAAGTTTTTAATGGATATCTCTACCTGGTAATCTATAGGTACATCAAACATACAATATACAAAATACCCAAATCTCAAGTCAATTTGCTTCTCCGCCTGCATTCCTAAATTGTCAGATTAGCACTATCATGCACCGACCTTCCCAAGCTAGAAAGGCCTAAGATTCTTCCCTCTTCTTCACTGCGTCCTTGTATACAATTCACCAAGAAACCTTGCAAAGATTCTACCTCATAGATATTTTCAACCTGCCCTTCTTTCCTGGCTTACTACCATATTCTAGATCTAACTTTTATCTCTCTCTAAATTTATTGCAATGGCTTCCTCTAATGTAATCTACTCTAGTTTCCTCCAATTATTTTTTCCTCAGTGGAAACATCTAATCATACTATGCCTATGCATAAAATTCTTCGGTTGTTTCAAGTTGCTTAAAAGATAATGCCCCAATTCCAGTACAGCTTTCAGGATCTGACTCCTATGGCCTTTCCAGTCTCATCAACTATCACTCTAGATACATAAATCATACTCAAATACTATCAAACTGCTTACAGTACTTTCATGACTTTGCCCATTCTATTTTTTTTCCTGAAATGTCTTTTTCCCTTCGACATTTATGTAACTCTTACTTATGTTTTAAGATTCATCACTGCCTCCAGGAAGTTTTCCTGGAAAACTACAGTATGGTCTCTGCTTTAGCTCTCTCCAACCACTCTGGTATCCATAATAACCTCTGCCTATCTCCACCATTTCTCTAACCATATTTTATTTAAATTTTCCATTCAGGTACCAGCATTCACCACTAATACATAATCTAAAGACTCTGTCTTTTTTGTTATTTTATACCTGGAATTCAACATATACTATGTAACCCATAAATGTTTGTTAAATTGCTAGTGGCTCTTTATACTGACTATGAAAATAGGAAAGACTGTATGGATGAATGCACAATCTAATTTGTAGCTATGTGTTTTGATAAAAAATAACAGCATATATTGCCTCTGGGGCTTTTGAAATCATATGTGAATATGAAAGAAATGAAAAAATATGTATAATAGCAAATGTATACACAGGCATGCCTCAAAGGTATTGTGGATTCAGTTCATCACAATAAAGCAAATGTAGAAATAAAGCGAGTCACATAAAGTTTTTGTTTTACCGGTGTATATATAAAAGGTATGTTTACAGTATACTATAGTCTATTAAGTGTGCAATTGTATTATGCCCAAAAAATGGAAATACCTTAATTAAAAATATACTTTATTGCTTAAAAATGCTAACGATCATCTGAGACTTCTGTGTGTCATAGTGTTTTTGCTCGTAGAGGGTCTTGCCTCAATGTTGATGGCTGCTAACTGATCAGGGTGGTGGTTCTTGAAGGCTGGAGTGGCTGTAGCAATTTCTTAAAACAAGGCAACAGTGAAGTTTGCCACATTGATTGACTCTTCATGAAAGATTTCTCTGTAGCTTTTTACCCACAGTAGAACTGTTTTCAAAATTGGAATATATCTTGTTAAACAGTCATCTGCTTTACCAACTATGTTTATGTAATATTTTACATCTTTTGCTGCTATTTCAACAATGTTCACAGCATCTTCTTGAGGAGTAGATTTCATCTCAGAAAACAACTTTCTTTGCTTACCCATAAGAAGCAACTCCTCATCCATTCAAGTTTTATCACGAGATTGCACCAATTCAGTCATACTTTCAGGCTCCACGTTTAATTCTAGTTCTCTTGATATTTCTACCACATCTGCTGCTTCACTGAGTTCTTGAGCCCCTCTAAGTCATCCATGAGGGTTGAAATCAACTTCTTCCAAACTCCTGTTGATGTGGATATTTTGACCTCCTCCCATGAATGTTATTGATGGTATCTGGAATGGTGAATCCTTTTCATAGGTCTTCAATTTACTTTGCCCAGATCTATCAGAAGAATCACTATCTATGGCAGCTATAGCCTTATCAAATGTATTGCTTAAATAATAAGATTTGAAAGTTGAAATTACCTTTTGATCCATGGGCTACAGAATGGATGTTGTGTTAATAGTCATAAAAACAACATTCATCTCCTAGTACATCTCTATCAGAGCTCTTAGGTAACCAGGTACATTGTCAATGAGCAGTAATATTTTGAAAGGAATCTTTTTTTTTTTTTTTTCTGAGCTCACTGGAGTCTCAACAGTGAGCTTAAAACATTCAGTAAACCATTGCTGTCATCCAGGCTTTGTTTTGCCATTTATAGAACACAGGTAGAGTAGATTTAGCATAATTCTTGAGGACCTTAGGATTCTCACATTGGTAAATGAGCATTGGTTTCAAGTTAATGTAACCAGCTACATTAGCCCCTAAAAAGGGAATCAGGTTGTCCTTTGAAGCTTTGAAGCTGGGCATTGACTTCTCCTCTCTAGCTGTGAAAGTCCCAGAAGGCATCTTCCAGTAGACGGCTGTTTCGACGACATTGAAACCCTGTTGTTCTGTGTAGCCACCTTCATCACGTATCTTATCTAGATCTTCTGGATAAATTGCTACAGTTTCTCCATCAGCACTTGCTGCTTCACCTTGCACTTTTATGTTATGAAAATGGCTTTTTTCCTTAAACCTCATGAACCAACCTCTCTAGTTTCACAGGTTTTTTTTGTTTTGTTTTGTTTTGTTTTGTTTTGTTTTTGGCTGCTTCCTCACTGCTTTCAGTCTTCATAGAATTGAAGAAAGTAATGGCCTTCCTCTAGATTAGGCTTTGGTTTAAGAGAATGTTGTGGCTGGTTTGATCTTTTATCTAGAGCATTCAAACTTTCTCTATATCATCAATAAGTTTGTTTTGCTTTCTTATCATTTGTGTGTTCACTGGAATAGCACTTTTAATTTCCTTCAAGAATTTTTCCTTTGCATTCATAACTTGACTATCTGATGCAAGAGGCCCAGCTTTCAGCCTTTCTCAGCTTTCAACATGTCTTCCTCACTAAATTGAACCATTTCTAGCTTTTGATTTAGAGTGACAGATGTGTGACTCTTCCTTTCACTTGAACACTCGGAGGCCATTGGCCTAATTTCAATATTGTTGTGTCTCAGGGAACAGGGAGGCCGTAGAAGAGGGAGGGAGATGGGAGAACAGCCAGTCAGTGGGGCAGTCAGAATACACACAATATTTATTGATTACGTTTGCCATCACATATAGATACCTTTCATGGTGCCCCAAAACAATTACAATAGTAACAGTAAAAAATCACTGATCACAGATCATTAAAACAGATATAACAATAATTACAAATTTGAAATATGAGAATTACCAAAATGTGACACAGAGACATGAAGTGATCACTGTTGGAATAATGGCACCAAGAGAATTGCTTGATGCAGGGTTGTCACAAACCTTCAATTGATAAAATATGTAATATCTGTGAAGTGCAATAAAGGAAAGTGCAATAAAATGAGGTATGCCTGTATGTATGTATATATGCTTCTTAAAAGGCTGGAATGACAGATTAATAATCTTTGTGATTTTTTTTTCAGGTGCTAATGTGGTTGGATTATGTAAAATTTGGGGGAAATAGGCAGCGATTTTGTTTAATTTTCCTTATTTTCTACTGGGAATACTAGTATTTTTTATTGTTAGAAATTTTATACAAATATATGCATACATATGTACATTATATATGTCCTTTATCACAAAAGATATAAGAAAATTCATTGCATATATTTCTAAGTATTTTACTGGATCTTGTCCGTGATTATACTATTGTTTGAATATTAGAACCTCTAAAATTATTTTTATTCTGTTATTTAAATCATTCATGAATGTTTTCCCAGTGTATTTCAATGCTGTGGTTGATTTTGAAAATCCATGAAAGCCAGTGAGACAGAGATGCTATCTGACAGTTGTAAATCCCAAACGCTCAGTGAGTAAAGAAAATTGTCTTTTAAATATACTCAACCTTAAATAGCATTTTGAACTACATTTTTATTTTTATGCATCTAATCATAAAGCATTCAAAATATAAGTCATAGATTTATGAATTAAATATTCAGTTAGTTTCCATGGAATTCTGACATTTATGATTTGTTCTGAGTGCAGTTTCTTATGAGGCAATTACACGGGCACCAACTATTTATAACTATTTTACAATCTTGTTAATTTTTTTCCACAATTCAATTTTATTTGTGCCAACTGTCTTTCTCAGAAGCCCACCCACATTAATGTCTTTCTTATTTACCTTCATAGTGAGTGCTGCTATTTTCCCTCTGGCAATGTCAAAGCAATCTTCACACTGTCAATTTTGTTGGAATGAATTCTATTAACTCTCTTAAAGATGATGTTCTTCTGTTTGGTATTTGCTCTAAGGCTGACTACTTCTATATGCAAGCAAAATGCCTTATGCTCTCGGGTCTGAGACATAGACTTATAGAGTTTCTAAAAAGTTCAGGGTTTAATCTTTGGCATAGTATTTCCAATCATTGAGTTCTTTCTTATCAGTTTCAGAGGTCAAGCTTTCTGCAGTCTTAGCAATTTTTCAGACTTTTTTTTTAAGGTTATTTTCTTCCTCAGAGAAGCTCTAATGCATATCTTCTCCTCAAGCTATCTTTTCCTACCAAAAAATAATGCACAGTACCATAATCCATACAAAAACTCCACAACTTGCTCAATTTAAGATTTAGTGCTCAGCTTTTTTTTTTTTTTTCTGGAATAGGACTTGCTAGCTAAAGCATATTCCTGTCTATAAATGGAATTTTATAACAGTCTATCTCAAAACTCTTAAATCTTTTGCATTTTGGATTTTAGTGTTTGCTAGAATCTCAGCATAAGCTGTTTAATATTTTAGGATTCCACATAAAAACATTTGACATAATGTAGCCCTTGGTAATTCTAATAAGCAATAAGGTCTAAGAATCAGAGCAAAAAGTTCTACATAAGTCTGTGGTGTTTTATCATTTCACTCTTAGCATAAAGATTATCTTTATGAGATATGCAGTCAAATTCCAATTAATTAGAATGCAAAGTTTTAGTTTAATTGAAATCTTTCAGGTTAACTGAGTATAAAATGTGAAAATTTTGGAACACATATGAAACATTGTTTCAATCTCTTTTTCTTTGCCAAAGGTGCTTAATAATTTTTTCCTGCTTTTATGAGTGCCATTGTGGTAAATGTAAATTAATTGATGTTTGTTGATTTAGAGTCTTGTTGTTCTTACCTATGAAGAACAACATAGGTATAAATAGGAAATAAAATCTAAAGAGAAATACAGCCAAATCTGAACTGCCTCAAGCTATGACCTTATTTTGTGCTTTTTAAACTAGTCTCTTTAATAAGTTAACTTCCTTGTCATCTGCCTCATTTTCTACAGAAGAGATCTAGAACTGCCTGGGTGGTTTGGAGCTTTATATATGTTTGTTTTGTGTGTCTGCTGTTTTTAAAAGATCAACATATAAAATAGAGAAAATATGATGTAAAAATTCAGGTATTTTTTAGATTTTATTTCACTGGAAAGTAGGTTTATAAGAACAGGGAAATTTTCTCTCTTGTTTTATTGCTGAATTTCCACTGTTTAGAACAGTGCCTAGGACACACGGAGCGACTAATGAATTTGATTTTGCAACTTTGCATGAAAAGTTACATGATGGGGTAAAATAAATCTGAATAATTGAGTGCTTGAGTTTGTTTGCTTTCCACTGAACTACTGAACACTCTTTTCCTATTTTCATATGACTTTCAAAAATAAGTCACTGTGAAATTATATTGAAAATGTTTTTATGAGTTGGATATAAATGAACAAAAAGTTTTCTCTCTAAAATATGCTAAATTTGCATGTTCCAAATGCTATAAGAAGCACACTAGTGAACAAGATATGGACTCTGAAGTTGCTTACAGTATGGTAAAGAAGAGAATATGTAAATAAATACAATTTGGAGTAGAGAAAATGTAGTTTGGTCAAAATTTAAGGTAAATTCAAGATAACATCACAACTAAAACAGCTGAAAAAAAGAGTTTAAGATTAAACTAGTTTAATTATATAGCAGATTTTCTAATTATTTTTATTCCAAAAATGGTATATTTCTCTAACTCTTTCTTGGATCCACTACAGAAATAATTTGTAGTTTAATTTTCTAGAGTCTGACTTGAGGATTCAAGAACACAGCATAGAGACTAAAGGAAGGCAGCTGAAAATATGAACCAAGTTGCTATAACTTCTTAGATCATCAGAATAAAAACTGATAATTTTTTGAATAATATAAATTGAATGAAAAGTCAAAGCTTTTAAGCTCTCACATAGGTTCTCATAACATTTTCTTTCTTGGAGGAAGTAACCATTTTAAAGGCAAGATCAGCACAGCCCATTTTAAATAAAGAGTCTGAATCCACTCTTTAAATTTTAAAGCCAATGGATAACTACAATTATATAGTAAATAATGGAAGACAGGATTTTCGAGAGCTTTGATTTGTAACTTTTTTAGGATCTTAGAACCATTAAGAATTTAATAAATTATAAACCCTTACTCCATGGGAAAAATAATGATCATTTAAATTTTTGTACATTTGGGGGAGGTTCATAGTCTTTTAAAATCTTAGACTCTTGTATGGAATCTATTCTAGAATATGGTTCCTAATTAATAACATCATTACCAGTTGTTAACCATCTCGTTTCATATTTATATAAAATTTTAATTGTTTTTTAATTCATACCTATACAGACTGGTGGACTGGGCTGCCAGAAGTATCGATTTTCTACCTGAATGCAGGTTATTCTTTCCTCTCCTTGAAGTTCATATCCTGGGTCACATTGAAAAACAACAGTGTCCCCAGGTTCTCTTCCATCCCCATTTCGAGTCCCATTCATGGGAACTCCTGGGTCACGACATGCAGTGGCAACAGAACCTATCAAAAGACAGAAAAAACTTTAGTTTTGATATTACTAAAATCAATTTCAAAGTTCCAAACTCTAAAGTGTAAAGTTCAGAACCTTCCACCTATCTATGTACTTTAGAAAATTAATTTTAAAATGCTTGAGTCCATTTTTAAATGTTTTACAGTAAATACTTTTTATTTGTTATTTGTTAAATAATTTGTATGCCAAGTTCTTTCAAGAAGTAGCATAGCATTTTAGTCACTAAATATTAGATCTACTGAAAATTATTAGATGCTTTGTGAAAGACATTGAGAAAAGGATGAAAAGAAAACCGTACACTGGAAGAAAATATTGGTATGGGACAAATCCCACAAAGGACTTGCATTTAAAGTACATAAAGAACCTCTAAAACTCAACTTAAAAAAAAGGAAGAAGAAAACCTACAATCAATCCAATTACAAAATGGGCAAAAGGCATTTCAGTGAAAAGAATTTCAGATGGCACATGAAAATATGTTCAACGTCATTAACCATTAGGGAAATGCAAATTAAAACCACAGCAAACTATTACTACGTACATATCAGATTAGCTAAAATTAAAAAAATATATACGATAACACCAAATGCTGGCAAGATTATGGAGAAAACCGGATCACTCATACATTGCTATTGGGAATGTAAAATGGTACAGCCATTCTGGAAAGGACTTTGACAGTTTCTTGCAAAACTAAACGTGCACTTACCATGCAACCCAGCAATTGTACTCTTGGGATTTATCCCAGGAAACAGAAAACTTATGTTCACATAAAAACTTGTACACAAATGTTCATAGCAGCTTTATTCATGGTAGCTAAGAACTAGGAACAACTCAACAGATAAATGGTTACAATGGGATATTAATCAGTAATACAAAGGAATGATTTATACATATAAATTGAATGGATTTCAAAGGAATTGAGCCAAGAGAAAAAAAAATACAGCACCAAAAGGTTATATACTGTTTGATTCTTTTATATAAAACTCTTGAAGTGACACAATTGTAAAACTGGGAAACAGATTAGTGGTTGCCAGGGTTGAATGCATGAGAAGATGGAGGGAGGTGACTGTGGCTATAAATGAGTAGTAAGAGGGATTTTTGTGATGGAACCATTCTGTATCTTGTAGTGGTGGTCATAGAAGTCTATGTAAGACTAAATAAGTGTACACACACGTGTGTGTATATAAAACTGGTGAAGTGTGAATAAGGTTGACAGATTGCATCAATGTAAATTTTCTAATTGTAACATTCCACTATAGCTATGCAAGATATCATCATCGATAGAAACTGGGAGAAGGATATACAGGATATCTTTGCATTATTTCCTAAAACTGCATATGAATCTAGAATTATCTAAAAATTAAAAGTTAACATTCATTAGAAAAGAGGAGAATAGTATGAGACCACAGGAAAACAGCCATTCTTTTTCTATGCACAGTATGTGGCACATTTACTAATAAAGTTAATTCTGATTATTCAGGTTAATGGAACAAAATATTATTTTGAATTAACAGGATATAGATTTACCCTAATTCATATGTCAATTAAGTATCAAGACAAAGAAGCTTTTTAATATTTCCATTTAGCTACTATTAAATTATACCCATAAATGTAGGATTTAGCATTTATACAAATTATTTTTTTAATATTTTGCATATTAAAGTAATGACTGGATTGGTGAATTATAAACACATAACTAATATTTATTCATTTATTTACTTACTAACTTACTAATAATACATGCTTGGCATTTTACTAGGTGCTGAAAATACAGAAAAATGAACAGATGCAAATACAATTGAATAGACTTCAAATATTTTGGATAGTGGTGGTCTTGATAAATAGTTTCTATTGTATATATCCCTAGTAAATAAGTAGGTGGATACATAGGTATGTAGGTAACTAAATAGGTAGGTATATAGGTAGATAGATCAATCAATTGATAAATAGATTTATTCATTAATATGTTGATTATTCTGTAAATACATCCAGCAAACCTGTGTGTGTATATATATATCCATACATACATGTAGATATATGTATATGTGTGTATACACACACACACACACACACACACACCCCAAACAACCAGAGAATCTACATACAGTATTGTAATGTTCTGACTCTTAAAGTCGTATGAAAATCAAGAGGGGGAAAAAATTAAGAAACTGAAAAAGAAAATGCTGGTGTGATGTTAAGCCTGAAACTGCATCAAAGCAGAACAACAAAAAAGTGATCATACGTGTGTGTGTTTGTGTGTGTGTATGTGTGTGTATTTGTGTTTACATTTTTGAAAGAATTAATTTTTGAAGTTGCTTTCCTAAAGGGGAAATTTTTTAAAGTATTAATTTTCAGGATTTCTTTTTTTTCAAAGGGTTATAAAAATAGATATCAAATGTCATTTTACCAATCACTTAAATGTAGCAAAATCTACTTAATTCTAACTCCCATCTAGTAGCATGCTCTGATAGTAATCAGAAGTCTTACAGATTTTGCTTCCTTTTACTGATAAAAGTGGCATTCCTGAGCAGTGGCCAGGGACTTTACATGTATAATTCCCTTAATTCTCATAATAACCTTATGAGTCAAGTGCCATTATTATCCTGATTTTAGAGATAAAGAAACTAAAGTCTAGAGAAGTAACCTGTCCTAACTTTTACAGCTACTGAGTGTAGATAGAAGCAAGGTTTGGACTCCTTCTGTTTGATTTCAGAAACTAAACCCTTAAATATTACACTTAAGTGTCTTCTACCTTTAACTGTCCAAGAGACTCAATTTCTCCCCTTCTTAGTTAAATAAAATAAAATAATAAACTCCATTAAGAAATGATTAAAAGGTAGAGATTATATCCATAAGTAAAGAACTAAGACTGACATAAATCCAAATCCACCTTAAAAAATATTCATTGTACCTTCATGAGAGTTATTTTTAAGGGAGTTGGGTTTTGTTAATAGAATATCAATAGAGCCCATATTGGAGAATATGAAGGGAAGTGGGGTAGGGACTTGGTTTTAATTTCCATTAAATTGAGCTATCAATATTTCTTAGTGGAGCACTAAGCACAGCATCACGCAGCACAGGGTCTGGGCAATTACAGTCTTCCACTATAGACAGAGATCTTTTGTAAAATGTTTACTATCATAAACTCAGCCATTAAGTTTTTTTTTTATTTGCTGTAGAATGGTTTCCACCTGAACTAAAACTGACCTATAGGTTGGTTTTATAATATTTAAGTGGAGAGAGATGATTTACTTATACGATTTACATTTAAGATGTTTTTATTAGAAAGAAGTGATATAAATGTGAAAAGTGCTATAGCTTTCAAATTGAATAATGGGAATAACATAACAAATTATGAAAAAATAGTTTTTTGAGGCTTTACATGTGCTAGATTCTATTCACAAGAAGCTTTAAGCTTAAGATCAACATTCTCAAAAATAAAAATGTATGTGTAACAATATTAGAAAAACATAATGAAATGAAAGCAGTCAGTATCATCATGTTTTAGCTGAGCGTGTTTTTGCTCTATTGTCAGGTTTGCTGGGCTTAAAGATTTAAAGTGGGACCAACTAGCTAAAATAAGATGGCTTTGATATGACAGCTAATATGTGATATGTGGGAAATATGCATTTGCCTTTGGGCCTAGTTGACTTGAAGGAAAAGAGGTGGTAAATCCTTATTGCTGCTTATTGTCTCAATTAATAAACAAATTTGGTATACAATTTTAAAACACAAGAAAGAATGACGGGGTTTAATTGAAGACCAATGAAATTCTTTTCCTCTTAGAAAAGATAGACTTAAATACACATAACAATTACTTGGTGGGAATGCCATTGTCTTATTTTTTTTACTTATTCAAACTTTGGTCTCAGTACTGACTATACTCCGTATGGGTAGACACAATTATAATAATTTTAGCATCAATAATTCTTTTCTGTATTAGATAGAAACTATAGCCATTGAAGACAATAAATAACCATTTAAGGACCTATGCTATATCTCCTTGGGAATTAGAAGTTAGACAATATCACATAATTAACATGATTAAAAAAGCAATTATATAATGTTATAATAACTTGAAGTATTGATCACACTTTTTAAAAAAATAATAATTTTTATTTGATACTTATTTTTCACTTTTTTGAAGCATACATTTCTCATAATACATAATCATTACTTATAATTTCTTTTATGTTGTTATATAAAATTTTAAGTGAAAATTTGATCCTTTATATCCTCTCCTATTCTGGAATAATATATAGGATGTTTTAATAGAATGAGGGCTATTTGGGCAATTAAGTAGTTTAATTTATTAACTATTTTAAACATATAAAAATAAAAATGTATATAACAGAAAATAGTACACTGATCACCACTGCATTAACATAGGTAATTTCTACTCATTTTCTAAAATTCTTTAGTTCAAATTGTTTCAAGTGATAAAATGAACATCTGTATTTTTGTTCTATTAGGTTTTAAGTCTGCCATTTATGTTTTCTTTTCTCTAACATAAACACATAAAACAATAATTCCAAGAAAGCTAAAGAGTCTTAACAAATATGCTATCTAATCTATAATGATTTCATAAAAGAAACATTCTGAAAAGTGAATAATAGGCTTATATGCTACAACATCCAAGTATAATTTGGATTTGATTTAAAAAATCCTATAAAACTGACAATAAAAGATGAATTCCCTTCCTTGTTTTCTTCACTTCAAAAGGGCTGGCCATTTAAATTTTGTTTAGTCTAGAGTGGGAATTATAAATTAGCTAGTCTGTTATACAACTGTGTAGATTGTGCTTCCTACATCAGCTGGTTATCCAGTAGAAATGATAGCAGTCATAGAGAAAGAGTATATAAATGAAAATGTATGTGAATGGTTTATCTTGCTAATATGTAATCCTCACTGAGCACTTTCAACATTTAAAACACTGTGCTATGAAGTGAATCTCATTTGATTCACAGGAAGTCTGGGTACTATTATTTCCTATATTTTTCCAATAAGAAAATTGAGGCTTAAAAAGGCTAAGAAACTTTCCCAACATCATATAGTAACTTAGGGGTTGTTAAAGTACAAATGCAAGTGTGAGACCATATCCAGGGAACATTTCTTAAATAAAAGTGATAGAGCCTTTGTAATAAAATGTGCTCAAAGTGTTGATATGATTATTAAATGGGAGTTTCTAAAACACATTATTAATCTGTAAGTGTCATTTTAAAATCAGACAAGCAACTACTATCTGCCAAACTATTATTTTAATTGGAGTAGTCCAAAAAACTACATATTTATGACACTTTAAATATACTAATTTCTTAAAAATATTTTCATAGGCATTGGCATTACAGTTTTATCTATAGTGTTGCAATAGTATATAATGTGTCAAATTGAATAAAGTCTATGTATCTAAAAAAGAGGAACAGTTATTCAACATGAAAACAATTAATTTAAAATAGAGACCAGCAAAATAATGATACTAATGATTACTTTCTCTATTGAGAGCATATAGTGTGCAAAGTACTTGACTAAAGGCTAAGTTTATACTCTTAAACTAAAACACAGAATGCTTACAAAATAATATTTTCATCCCCATTTTTAAATGGGTAATATGAGCCTCAGAAATGTTAAGTGCATATTCTTAGCAGAGCTGAGATTTGAACTCAAACAGCCGGGCTCTTAACCACTACAGTGTGTTGTCTCAATGCAAGCATGTCCCATTACCAGAAATAACACAAAACCATAGCATACTAGTGCAACTTTGCTGCTTTGCTGATTATTGGTGAAAGAACTGACCAAAAAAGAAATTTATATATATACATATATGTATATATACACACACCTACTTTGAAATGGAAAGGCAAGAAATATTGAACCATTTGTATCCCTTTATTACATACAAAAAATTTCTCGCTACCTATATTTTTACTATAAAGGGAAGCAAAAAAGAAAGACTCAATGTTATTTTTGTAGTTATTAAAAATAATAGAATAAAATTTATCCATCTATATCTTATGTTTAGACATATATATATGCCATATGTGTGTCAAATGATATTTTTAAAGTAATTACAATACCAAAAATATTCCCACTCCAAAGTGTTTTTTCATTCTCTCTCTCTCTTCTTCTCAACCCCTCTTTTGTCTGATTTCTTCTCTTTTAATTCTCTGAAAGAGTAGAAGCAGTAAGATAGGACCATCCTCTTCTTAACACTATCAAATCTATTAACACACTGATGTTTGTACCTGTATTCTCTGCTTCCCCATCTGCTGCAATGGAGAAGGTATTCCTGGTAAAGCCAACTCTATTAATATATTTCTTGTGTTACTGGTATTAAACCCTCTCTACTTCTCAAGGACTTATTCTTAAACATTTCTCATCTCTTCTGAATCATTAGCACATTGTATCATTCTCAATAGCATGTACAGTAGTGGTCCGAATCATTCTCAATAGCATGCAAATGTAGATTGTATCTTCCCTCTTAGGTACACAAACAAAACCTCTTTATGTCCCCATCCTTTTCCAACTTCTTTTCCCATTTCCCTGCTTTCTTTAATAGGACACCTATTAAACATCTCTCCTGAGAGGTCTCTATACAACTGTCTCCAGTTTTATCATCAGCCTTCCACCTATTTCCTTAAACTTCTCTTTTTAAATCCTGGCTGCCAAATTCAATGGTAACTTTTATGCTATCTTTCAGAAACTCTTCAGCAACATTTGTCACAGCTGACTATTCCTTCCTTCTTCAAGCACTTTCTTTTCTTAGCCTCCAATTCATCAGCCTGTTCTGGTTTCTTTCTGATTTATTCGATGTTTTTTTTTTCATACTGTTTGCTTTCGTACCTTGTTAACTTGATGACTGAGGTTTAGTGTGCCTCAAGAATTAGTCTTAAATGCTCTCCTCCCTTCTTTCCATGATTTCTCACTGGGTAACTTCATCCAATCCCATGATTTTAAAAACTGTTTTTAGCTTGATGCCTCCCAAATATATATATCCAGCCTCAACTTCTCTCCTGACATGGAGACGATTCTATTTGAGTGCCTATTAAACTTCCCTACTTAGATATTTAATAGGTTCCACAATTTGTCATGTCAAAATATTTGCAAGATTATAAAACCTTTTAATTTTCCAGACTTGAAAAATAAAAATGTAAAAACAAAATTAAAATTTCACCTATGTAAATTTTTCCTATGTGATTGATATTGTAAATTTACTTCTAATTTATTATAATAACCAGATGAAAATAATTTTGTTAGAAATAAATCCACAGTGGAAGGTAAAATTATTGACATAAGAAATAGAGTGAATATTTGCAAAAATATAAAATCCTCGAATTTTTACTCTATGTTTTATGCCAGTGTTTACCTTGTATGATAGCATTTATTTATCACAAAATGAGTTTTTCTATCTGATTTTATAATAAATTAGAAATAAAGTTTTACTTTCAAAATGAAATTGTTTTTATTCGACTAAAAATAAATAACTGGTATCCACGGCAGTTTTTTTCTTTATAATTCTCATTACCCAGAATGTGAAAAAAAAATAGACATGCAAAAGTAATGTGATTTTATAACTAATTACTATACACAAGAGAAATGATTTTTTAACATATATTGTTTTGTGCTAATTATACATAAGGACATCTCTTTGTATTCTTTATAAAAGTATTTATGCTCTTTTTGGGAAAGGATACATATTACTTAGAAATTTTTGTTTACAATACCATCAATTTTATCAGTGATCTAAATACACTGAAAAAAGTTTTTGCACTCATTGTTAAGTAACGTGTAACCTTATCAAATCCAATTTTGCTATACCCTAGGATGAAATAAATTGTCCATCAATGTAAGAATTTGAAGAGAACCTTCCAAAATAATTAAAAATAGTTAATCAAATAAGTATTTGTAAAATGAATGTACAAATGAATGAATGAACAAAACTATAATTAGTCATTTCACTGTATGTTGAAAGTTTATTTATAATGTGGTATTTTTTTGAAATCAAGAGACATTTATGCCAAGTATGCAATTACTAACATTTATGCTACCTTTTAATTTGCTTTAATCTATTCTTGATAACCTGAGGATGTTTTCAGGACAAAACAGAGCTACTACAAAATATAACTAAAGTCTCACCATTGTTACAATTTGTATGTGCTATAAATATACTTGACTTATTTTGTTTGTTTCCATCTAATTGAGAGTGTAATTTCAGTGGAGATATGCACTTAATACAGATTTCATAATCCTAACTAGTGTATGGATAGTTTTCAATCAAAATATGGATGATTACTTAAAATCAGAGATAATCTGAATTATCATTGTGGTAATTTGGGCAAATCAACACTCTAGTTTTCTTATTGCATTGCTTAATATAACAAAGAATATATATATAATAAAATCACTCATCAGTTCTCATATGTCCTTTCTGTTTAGAAAGTTCATTGTTTTAGTGTAAACTTGTTTATTTCAAGATATTTCAAAAATTAAAACCTTGGATTTCATACAACTGAAAAAGTAATGCTATCAGAAATGGGAAATGTAGACTCTTAGTCTACTGTATTAAGAAAAGGATATTGATCAGGTTGTATTGGTTCTCTGAATTTTAGCTGCCTCATTTGTAAAGCTGGCATAGGAACATTTTACTTGACTTATTTAGCATCAGATAATATATTAAAGTTTTATTCTAACAATTATCTGTATTATTCTATGAAAATATCAATTCTGAAATGAATAAAGAACAGTGGATTTTAATATTCACTGTGTAGTTTGTCTAAGGAATAGTGTTAACATTTTTTGCAATGTATCAAGAGACTTCAGCAAGGTCATAGTCCAAATTGGTATTCACAAAATCTTATATTCCTCTCTTCAAATTTTATTGCTTTATATTTCTGCATTGACTAAAAAATGATACTATATTCTCTATTTCACTGTCTATAAGGAAATCAAGTTGGGTAATGGGAATATTTAATCCTGGAAGGAAACTCCCATCCAGAGTCAAATCAATCGGAAAACATTTGAAATGCAGATGGTAACCTAGAGGTGGATTTCACCCTGGAGAATTTTGCCCTTGATTGAGCCCTTGCTTTGTACATGATCCATCAATTTTATAAAGAATGTTCAATATCATTATTAGGCCTACACTCTTCCAACTTCTCAGAGAAATGTGGCTATCTTTAGAATTTCATTATGTTACTAAGGATACATCTAATGATATGGCAAGTCAGTTTAAAGTTGATGGCAGCATGACAGAGACATTCTCACCAACCCAGGAGAGAAACAAGGATGCTTAATGCATGGTATGGAAAAGAAACCTCAAAGCCAGTGTTGTAATATACTTCCAAATAGATGGAATTCTCTTTGAAAAATATATATGCATTTATTTATTTGACCAAATAATTGTTGAAGCAGGTATTAATCCTGATGTTGGAAATGTATTTTAACAAGAGACAATAGCTCACTTGATTCATCCGATCCAATAGGCAGACAAAAGTAGGGAGACGATGGTATGATTTTTGTGGAATCAAAAGGCATGTAAAGCTGAAGACTGTGAAAGGGTTCTACATGGGAAACTGATTTTATGTCCAGAGATAATAGAAGATAATATAAGACTTGAATTTGAAATATAATTCTAGTATTTGGAAATGGTCAGAATTAATGAGCAAAAGAGAAAAATCACAAAAAATGGTTTCACATTACTTCTGACTGACAATATATAGCATTAGTGTGTTTTTAGCTTTATATCATTAGATTTGCCCACTCAATCAAATTCATTTAACATTTACTAAGTACCAAGTAGCATATACAGTGCCAAGCTGTGGGGATAACAAATGTCAATATGATAATATTCTTTACCCTTCAAAGGAACACAGTCTAAGCAGGACAGCAGATGTGTACACAGCTTTAAAATAATAATATATCAGGGTGTCCCAAAAGTTGCCGTATTTAGCGAAAATGGGAAATTATAGCTAAATATACCTTTATTTATAAAATATTCATTACAAAATTTTTCCTTTGTATGGAGATTTTTGGAACACCCTGTATATTAAAATCTGGTGAGTTAGGAGTGCAAAAAGCTTACTAGAAAAAATTAAAAGAAAAAACAAGAAAAATATCTGGTGACTTTGTTATTCAAACCAAAAACTTCTTAAGCATAAATAAAGCTAAAAATAACTAAAATTATGTAATTTAAAATATGTATTGAGTAATAAAATTTATGTTATATTGATAATCTTCTCAAAATACCTATCTATACAAAAACTCTTAAAAATGAAATAATTTCTAAAAAATTAAAATGGCATATCTATACACAAAGAAATGTCTTTATATGAATAATCTGAATATTAAATAACCTATTCAAAATAATCATTTTGGTACATATGCACATTCTTTAATTGTTTTCTTGGCCATATTTAAAGCCTCTTTTCACTATTTTTTCTAAAGTGTATTTTTTTTCAGTATATTCTTATTTTTATTGGTATTGTTAAAGGTATTTCTTATAAATTTAAAATTGTTGGTATGTTCAATTGATAGACATCACTTTGATTTCATGAAATGGATATAACAAAAATACATGTATTGGAATTTAAATATTTGTGGCAATTGATGTTATTAATTCTCTACTTGAGGCAATTTATATTACTAATATAAAATTAGAGTCATTTAACTATGTATGAAGTTCATCTGCTAAAGGGGGTGGCATATTAATACTTTTCTTACAGGCAGAAGAGAATTTAGAATGTAAAGTGATGAAATTAGTTTAGTAGAGTTTTCATTTGACCTAACTCAAAAGGTATGCTTTTTGAACATTTTTGTGTCTTCTGCTTTTCACATCATCAATAATGACACTTTGGTCCCATGTATGCTAGCATGCACTATATGCAAGTTGCAAGTTCATCACTAATTTTAATGAATATGTTTTCTTTTAAATAATTCTTCTATAGGCATTATGAGCAATTTGTACATATTCCTTAATATATGTACTAAAGGTATAAAAACCATATAGTTATTCCAAACATCTATTCCAATGATTTATCATCTTAAAATTTGTAGGCAATTTGTTCAAAAAACAAAAATATCAAGTAACAGTGAATAACAATATTCATATAGTGTTATGTTTAATATCCCAACATATCATGATTTAATCTCGTACACAGTAAATTCTAAATCAAAACATCCCATCTTTCATAGCACGTTAACAAGTTATTAGGAAATAATAGCCTATTGCTACCAAAGATTTTATGATGCCAGTGATAAATTGAATACCAGGGAGCATTTATATTTAGGAAATAATTTCACGAAAAAGAACATGACAGGTGATATCACCAACATGGCAAAGTAGGAAGCCCTGGACACTCCACCCAAAAAACACACACATTCAGCAACAATTCATGTTGTTATGAGAAATCCAGAAACTAAAATGCTCCTGCATCCTGAGTGAATATGAAACCAAATGGATCAAGCTGGTAGGGTGATTCAAAACACCCTCTCACCAGAATCTCTACCACTGGCACAGTGCCATATAATCCAATCCCAGCTTCTCCCAGGGGGTTGGTTTGCACATCCAACACCTCAACTTTTCTAAGAGGACTCTATAAAGGTCTGCCTTCTGTCTTGCCAGTCTTGGAGCTCTGATGGGACCAGCACAGTCTAACTGACTGGGAGAAAACAAAGATAAAGGCTTGGGCTGACTGATGCCATAGGTCCTGCTTGCTGCTACCATAAACTGAATGGGCAAAAAAATCCCAGCTCTCAACTTCCCTCTGAGGAGGAAAAGAGTTGATATAAGCATTCAATGCCCTGGCAACTGTCTTGCCAGTCTTAGAGTTCTAACAGGTCTGCCATACCTAAGAGAGCATGAAGATATTGTCAT
Organism: Lepilemur ruficaudatus; assembly: GCA_963574885.1. Lineage (NCBI taxonomy): Eukaryota > Metazoa > Chordata > Mammalia > Primates > Lepilemuridae > Lepilemur > Lepilemur ruficaudatus. Next base: position 75,134 of record CAUYRT010019044.1, read on the forward strand.
AGCTTCCTTCTACTGGTTCAGCACAAAGCAATTATAGAGGAACCACAGTTGAGTGCTTCTTCTTGATGAGGGAAAAGGTTAACATAGACCCCCAAATCTCTGGCCAGGTTGGTTGTTTGGGGTCTTCTTTTGTACAAGGAAAGTCTGAAAAAGGTATTTGCTTTATATAAGGTATATACAGCAGTACAGAGAATGAAGGAAAATAAAGACTGAGGCAAAAATATTCTAAACTGAGGAGAAAGTAACCTTAATTAAATGAAGTTACAAGGGTTACCTGACAGAAAATTCAAAATAACTGTCATAAGGATGTTCACTGAGGTCAAGAGAATCATGTATAGACAAAACAAGAATTTCAACAGAGAGATAAATAATATAAAGTTTCAAAGAGAAATCATGGAGCAGAAGAATATAACAACTGAACTCAAAATACATTTAAAAAACATTTCATCCAACTGTTACACAATATATATACTTCCTATCAGCACATGAAACATTATCCAGGATAGATCATATGTTAGGCCACAAAACAAATCACAAAAAATTTAAAATATTTGAAATCAAATTAAATATTTTTTTCTGACCACAATAGAATAAAACTAGAACTCAAAAACAAAAGAAACTTTGGAAACTATACAAATACATGGAAATTAAATGACATGCTCCTGAAAGACCAATGGATCAACGACGAAATTAAAAGGGAAATCAAAAAATTTCTTGAGACAAATGAAAATGGAAACACAACACACCAAAACTAAGAGGGAAGTTATAGCAATAAACACCTACATCAAAAAAGTAGAAAAATTTCTAATAAACAACCTAATGAT
>CAUYRT010019045.1:0-32241 GCA_963574885.1 Lepilemur ruficaudatus
TTGCAAAGATGTGGAAACCCAAGTGCCCGTAGTACATGAGTGGATTAATAAAATACGGTATATGTATACCATGGAGTAGTACTCAGCTATAAGAAACAATGGTGATCTAGCACCTCTTGTATTTTCCTGGATAGAGCTGGAGCCCATTCTACTAAGTGAAGTATCCCAAGAATGGCAAAATAAGCACCACATGTACTCACCAGCAAACTGGTATTAACTGATCAGCACCTAAGTGCACATATAGGAATAACATTTATCGGGTGTTGGGCAGATGGGAGGGGGGAGGGGATGGGTATATACACACATAATGAGTGCAGTGCGCACCATCTGGGGGATGGACACGCTTGGAGCTCCGTCTCGGGGTGGGGAGAAGGGGGGAAGGCAACGCACGTAACCTGAACATTTGTACCCCCATAATATGCTGAAATAAAAAAAAAAATGTTCCTGGCACAAAAAAAAAAATGTTAAAGGCACTTTGGAGAGGTCATCATAGTTCCAATGGCTGTGAAGTTTTTGGAGGCAGCTGGGGACTGCTCCCTTGCCGCTGTGCCCCCGCCAGGCTCACGCGTAGCCTGGGGCCTCAGCTGCCGAGGGCGCGCTGTGAGGCTGCTCGTGCCACCGTCTTCTTCCAACCCTTGTTCCTTTGCCAGGGCAGTGTGTCTCATGTGCTCTAGGCTGACCGCCCCATCTGCAGCCCGAAACACATCCCACACCCTGGCTGGCTGTAGAAGGGACCTGACGGTTGGTGGCTGCCCTAGGCTGTCGCTGTAGTTGCTCCTGGCCCTCCAGAGTCCCATCCGCATCTTGCCCTGGGCCTGCACTCCACGTCCCCACTCTGACCTTCCCAGCATGCTGGGTTCTCTTGTTCCTGCGCAGCTTCAGGACCACCCCTATTGAAACCGGCCTGTCCTTGGATATCCAAGGGGGATCGTAAATACCCTTGGGCAGGCCAAGGAATTACCCATGTGTCAGCCTCTGGAGAAGCCTCTTCATTCTCCTTACATGTTTATAAAGCAAAGTCACTGGTGCCACAGCCCCCCACCAGCCAGTCCTGTCCATGAGAATGCACCGTGTCTCCCGAGCTCTCTGCTGCTCTGGTCCACTGTGACCTCTCGCTCCTAACTTGCCTTTCTCTTCCAGCACCAACAATCCAAAATGGGGAAGCTCACTTCTGCCATGTGTGAAATAGGAAGGTACAGGCAGAGGAGCGTCACTGGGGACCTGGCTTCCAGCTCAAGAACGCCCTCTAAGGGAATAAGCCTTTCCCATGGGGAATGCAAGAAAGTCCTATCCTTCTCCCCATGTCCTGGTCTCTCAAACTGTGCAAAATCACCCACAATCCACATCCTCCAGTGTGAGTAGATATCCGAGGTAGTCACGTGGGACTCACCACCTTCTCCCAGCTCCCACCCACCACCTTTGGCCTGCTTGAACCCCCTCTTCTGCCCTGACCTCCAAGCCCTTGCTTCCTGCTCCGATAGCAGAACTTACTCCACTCCCTCAGATGTGGGCACCCTCTGGACTCTGAGTCCTCTGCCCTTTGTACCTTTTCGCTTGTCCGCTTCACGAGCAATGAGGACTCCCTGCTGCCCTCGGTCCTGTCCCCACAGGAAACCTCCTCCCAAGTTTCCATGTTGGTCCTGGGAGTTTCCACACCCTTCTGTCCCTCTCTTCTTGGCAGTCCTGGGGACCGGGGATGGGGCAGGGTATGAGGAGGCCAATTTGTCGAACTTACATGCCCATCTAAAGCCCAGTGATCATCTTTGAACTTGTTCACAAAGATCTCCGCAGGCCCTGTAATCTGGTAAACCTGGAGCAGGAGATGGAAATCTTCTTTCTTGTAAATTCCTGGGGAAAGGGAGTTCAGGGGCACACCTGAAAGATCTGCCAACATTTCAGAACCCGAATTTGTGGGTATGTGGATGTGAGTTTCTGAGTGGAATTTCAGGTGTAGATGTTAATATAAACATTCCGGGCACACTTTTAAGTAGGTAAGTCTAGTGCTGCATGAGAGTCTGTATAGGCTGAACATGAGTATACACGAGAATGTGCGGAAGTGTGTTAATAACTGGATTACCGGGTTGAGATTGTGATGTTGTTTACACATGCACGTGTGAGAGTATAATTTTGTGTATTGTGATCTGTCCGTTAAAGCACTGGCATGCTTGTAATTCAGTAGATACAGGGATGCCTGAAGGCACACGGGAGGATGTGAGTGTGTTTACGACTATGTATGAGAGCCACTGAGCGTCACTGTGCAGCTGTGTAGGTGTGTGCACGTATGAACGAGTGGGTAGGATTACAGGTGGGCTGTGTATTAATATGTTCATTCATTCTCTCATGCAGCCATTTTTCTATCCAGCTATTCAATCAACATTCGTCTTCTAAGATACTTTTTCTGATTACAGAAAGACTGAAAATTGGGCACATTTTGGAAAATGCAGAGATTCATGAAGAAAATAAAATCTCTCCTGACTGCACTACTAAGAAATAACCACTGCTAATATGCTGGTGTAAATACTGCCAGTTTTCTTTATGAATATAATTTTTTTCTAAAGAAGGGAGCCTTTTGAAAAATACATTATAATGGGTACATTTCCCCAAAAGTTGGCATAATATTTTATCCAGCAGATATATTATTATATAATTAAAATACCCATTTCTCTATTTTGGGGACATTTTCTAGTTCCAGTTTTTATGTAATACAATTGTCCCTGTAATGGGAACATCCTTTATCATGAATGTTTGCCTCCCTTCATATCAATTTCTTATGATAAAAATGTTAGAAATGTAATTAACGGGTCCAATCATTTTCAAAGATCTTGACATAAATTGCCAAATTGATTTCTAGAATTGTACTAGACATTGATCACTGCTGAACCTGACCAAAACGAAGGTTTATCACTTTAAAAAACTCTGAGTTAATAGGATAAGTGGAAACTAACATTTTATATTTACTTTTATTTTCCTTTTGATTATTGCTGAAAAAGAGTTTTATTTTGTTTGTTGACTGATTGTACTTCGGCTTCTGAGAACTCTCTGCCCCTATCTTTGGCTCGGTTTTAGGGATATCAGTCTCTTTTCTCTTTGTTTGTAAGAGTTCTTTACATATTCAAGCTATTAATGTTTGCCATCTAACCATTTCCCTTTTGACAGTGGCGCTTTATCTGGCAAATAAATATGCATAGACACCTCCCGTTTCCCTGACCACCAGACAAGTCTGAGCCTTGCAATACAGTCCCGTGGAATGACATTGCTCATCCTGGCAAACGGTGTGTGTGCCCATCCTCCCTTGCCACCTACACTGCTGTCACGGAGGTGGCCTGCTCCTTACCAGCTAAGTGCAGCTCCACACCACTGTGGTCAATCATGGTGGCGTTGACCTTGCTGTTGGCAACCTGGAAACCAGTCACTCTGAGCATGGCCGGCTGCTTCTTCCCCTGGTACTCATAGGCTCCTTTCCACAGCGAATTCTTGGCAAAAACATCCCCAGGAACTAGAGGAATTGAGAAACAGATGCGAGAGGGACTTTGTGTGTGCTGATAGAACTGGGGCCACCTGATCCCAGTTCACTCCCTGAAATTGTTTCCTTTCCCCAAAGCCTAATGTGGGGAGGGCAGTAGAATGCTCTGGCCTCTTGCGATCCCCTTGTGTCTCAGAGAGGATGGGTGGAGGTGACTGAAATCTGTATGTTGAGGAGATGGCTGCACGGCCATGCTCACTGCAGCGCTATTCACAGCAGCCAAGATAGGGAAACAGCCTAAGCGTCCGTCAATGCATCAACGGATGAAAAAACGCGATATAAATATATACACACAAGGGAATACTACACAGCTTTTAAAAAGAAGGAAATTCTATCATTTGCAACAACAGGGATAAACCTGGAGGACATTATGCTAAGTGAAATAAGCCAGGCACAGAAACACAAATACTGCATGATTTCACTTGTATGTGGCATATAAACAAGTTGAACTCCTAGAAGCAGAGAGCAGAATGGTGGTTACCAAGGCTGGGATGGAGGGTGTGAAGATGTTGGTTAAAGGATACAAAGTTTTAGTTAGACAGAAGGAGTAAGTTTCAGTGAGCTATTGCAGAGCATGGTGATTGTAGTTAATAATAATGTACTGTATATTTTAAAATTGCTAAAAGAGTAGATTTTAAATACTCTCACCATAAAAAATGATAACTAGATGAGATGGTGGCTATGTTAATTAGCTCGATTTAATCATTCCACAGTGTATACATTTATGATAACATCCCATTGTACCCCATAAATACATACATTTATTATTTTTCAATTAAAAATAAAATATAAAGAAAGAAAGGAAAAGAGAGAGGGAACTAGAAGGAAGTGAGAGAAGCAGAAAAGAGAAAATAAAGGAGTGAAGAGGTTTAAAAGATGGAGACCAGGAAGAAGTGGGAAGACAGAGGAAGCTGCCATGTCAGTACAGGGGCAGGAACACGGGCTAAAGAAGTTGGACAGAGCTGGATTATAATCTTAGCTCTGTCACTTATCAGTCGTTTGATCATGTGCAAGAGCCTTAAATTTCTCACCTGTAGAGGCTACACTTGTGCCTGTGGGTGGGAGCCATCTACTTAACTCATTAGTGTTAAATGATCTAATGTAAACTGTATGCTACATAATATTTGCTTACAAAAGCACCTAATAAGTGATAGCTACTAAAGTGTCACTTACCTTTGTAAAAATTCTCTATGGTAAGTATTACGATCCCTATTTTTTTTTTCCAGACGGGGTCTTACCCTGTCACCTAAGCTGAAGTGCAGTGGTACCATCATAGTTCACTGCAGCCTTGAACTCGTGGGCTCAAGCGATCATGATCCTCTCACCTCAGCCTTCCAAGTAGCTGGCACTATAGGCATGCCCCACCATGCCTGGCTAACTTTTAAATTTTTTGTAGAGGTGGGGTCTTGTTATGTTACCCAAGCTGGTCTTGACCTCTTAGCCGCAAGTGATCCTCCCACCTTGGCCTCCCAAAGTGCTAGGATTACAGGTGTCAGCCACTGTGCCTGGTCTATGATCCCTATTTTACCAGAAGGTAAACTGAAGCTTAAAGGTGAAGCTCATGTGTCCAGGGACAGAGCTGGTCAGTGACCAAAATGGCACTCGAGTTGAGTTTACAGCGTCAGATCTAGTCTTGTTTCTTGTATCCTACACATGCTGATGCAGAAAATAAAAGTAGAAGGTTCAAAAATGGATGTGGTAGTCTATAAGATTTTGCCTTGGTCAGGCCATGCCTGTAGTTCTGTGTTCAGTTCTGGATGTGACACTTCCAAAGACACAATACTTATCTTAAAAATGTAACCATTTCCAGGAAGCTCCCTGAGCAGGACTGGGTCTATGTGTCTGTGTGACTACACCCTGGCCGGTCCTGTGCCAGGAAGGGCTAGAGTAATGAATGGTTCTAGAGCTGGAAGCTTTGGATACATTTCTGGAAGGCCCTAGCTCTCTCTTCTGGATGAGATTTCTGCTTCCTTCAGGCTCACCTCCTCCCAAAACCTGCCTGGGCTGGGGAGGTCCGTGGGGAAATCTGCCAGGGTCTGTAGATAGTTTTCATGCCCTTCCACTGGGCACTCAGCAACTCATGTGCATGATTCTGGCTAGCTAGGTGAAAAAAGTAACACCAGCTTTTCAAGCCAACGATTTGGACCATACATACTCAAGGCTTGCGTGAGCGGCGGCTCCCGGGCAGTGTTGATGGGTCTCCCACTGGGCCGGACCTCTGCTGGGGAAAGAGAATGGAAACAAACAGGTTCAGACTCTGGTTAATGCTCTAGTGGGAAAATAAGGGTCACCTGTCTGACATCAGGTCAAGGGGTTCTTTGAGATCTTGCTTTGGACTTATCTTCTTAGACCAGGAGGTGGATTGCTTTGATGGTCTGGTGATGCTGTGGACCTCCCTCAGAATAATAAAATACAAACAATTACAAAGGAAATCAATTTTATTAGTTACAGTTATTAAAATGTTAAAACAAGACATTAGGATATGGTTGTATATACGATGCCATACTACTGCATTAAATATCAGGATTTAGCAACAAGTCTAGTAACAACCATAATCTTGAAGTAGTCAGCAACATTAATATTTCACGATATTGGTGACAATTGTAAAATAACACAAAAACGTCTGCAACTCCTACTGGTGACAAATTTACAGGTATTGCCAACAATACTATGGGTTGTTGTCTGTGTTCAAAATTAAAGGAAATGTGGAATTTCAGTAAGAGGTAAAGGAAAGCAAAGATGTATATTTTCCCATTCTAGTCCACAGACTCCCTGAATGCCTTTATCAAAAACTTTGGGTTAAAAGCCCGGTCCTTGACTCTGCTTTCCTTCTAGATGCTGTGCATGAAGGAGGAACTTCTACCCATCAAAGGTGAGCCCCTTGAGCCCTGGTGGGTGTGTCGGTGGAGTGCTTTCCTCCCTTGGAGGGATGGTATTAAGACTGAGAAGGCGTCACAGGCAAAGGCAAAGGCAAAAACCTTGGGCTCGAGCCAGAGAGCCTAGACTTCAGGTCCCAGCTGTGCCACTTAATGATTGTGTGACCTTGACTAGTCACTTGACTACTCAGAGTCTTCGTCTACTCATTGAAACATGGGAAAATACTAAAATGTATTCAGAGGTCTATGCTGAATAAATGAGGTTATGAATATAAAAGTCATGGTCAGTCAATATTAACATTTTTTCTTCTCTTGCAGAGAAACAACAGAAAATCTGCCTTGTCGCCAAGTAAGGGCACACTCCTCACTGTTTCCCTTGGAGGGGAGACACAGGGCTTTAGCAAAACCCCTCCATCTGTGGAGGTCAGCTCTGGGTATACAGAAAGCCATGGAGAAATTTCCCATGAAGACTCAGTGAGAGTATACTCCTGAACAGAATGCTTTGTCGTCTCAGGGTTTGTAAGATGAAGGGAGCAAAGAGGGAGAAAGTATTTTGTGTGCAAGGCACTGTCCTAGGCACTTATTCATGTTATCTCATTTACTCCTGCTGTTGAAACTGTGAGGTAGAGGTTATTATCCCCATTTTATAGAAGAGAAGCTTGTTGAGAGGCAGAAAGGTGAAGGGGCTTGCTCAAGATCATACATTAAGGGGCTGAGTTGGGATTCAACTGCATCCAAAACATTTTATATTTTTAAATATGAGTACCTATAAATAACATAAAAAAGAATAAATTACTTAAGAATAAATGGAACCAAACAAGGCAAGACTTGTGCACTGAAAATTATAAAACACAACTGAAAGAAATGAAAGATTTAAATAAATAGGAAGACATTGCATGTTCATGGATTGGAAACCTTAATATTGTTCAGACGGCAACACTCCCCAAATTGATATATAGATTCGGCACAAGCTCTGTCAAAATCCCAACGATTTTCCAGAAATTGACAGGCCAATCTTAAAATCCATATAGAAATAAAAGGCAAAAGAGGAACAATCTTGAAAAATAAGAATAAAGTTGGAGGACTGGCAATTCCCAATTTCAAAACTACTACAAAGCTAAAGTAATCAGGGCTGGGTGGTGACAGCATATGATAGTCATAGAGATCAGTGGAACAGAATAGACACTCCAGCTATGAACTCATACATTTATGGTCAAATGACTTTTGACAGGGATGTCAAGACAATTCAGTGGGGGAAAGAATAGTCTTTCCAACAAATGGTGCTGGAACAACTGGATATCCACGCATAAAGGAATGCATTTGGACTCCAACCTGACACCACAAAAAATTAACTCAAACTGGATCAAAGGTATAAATGTAAGAGATAAAACTATAAAACTCTTAGTGTAAAACACAGGGAAAAATATTTGTGACCTTGGGTCAGGCAAAGTTTCTTAGATATGACAGCAAAAGCATAAGAAATCAAAGGAAAAATAGATAAATTGGATTTTATAAAAATTAAAAAGTTTGGTGCTTCTAAGGATACCAACATAAAAGTGAAATGATAACCCACAAAATGGGAAAAATTTGCAAATCATGTATCTTATCAGGGCCTTGTATTCTAAATATATAAAGAACCATAAACAGACAACCCAATTAAAAAATGGACAAAAGATTTATATAGACATTTCTCCAAAGAAGATATACACACATAAAAAGATGCTCAGTGTCAGCCATTAGGGAATATAAATCAAAACTATAGTGACACAGGCAACAAAAGCAAAAATAGACAAATGTTATCACATCAAACTAAAAAGCTTCTGCACAGCAAAAGAAACAATCAATAGAGTGAAGAGACAGTCTATGGAATAGGATAAAATATTTGCTAACCATACATCTGATAAGAGGTTAATATCCAAAATACATAAAGAACTTAAACAATTCAATAGCAAGAAAATAAATAACCTGATTAAAAAATGAGCAAAGGACCTGAATAGATATTTCTCAAAAGAAGATATACAAATGGTCAACAAATATATATATATAAAAGTTCAGCATTACTAATCATCAGAGAAATGCAAATTAAAACCACAATGAGATATCACCTCATATCTATTAGAATAGCTATTGTCAATAAGGTTAAAAATAACAAGTGTTGGTGAGGATATGGAGAAAAGGGAAGTTGTGTATACTGTTGGTGAGAACGTAAATCAGTACAGCCATTATGGAAAACAGTATGGAGGTTTCTCAAAAAATTAAAAATTGAACTACCATATGATTCAGCAATCCAACTACTGGGTATACATCCAAAGAAAATGATATCAGTAAGTCAAATAAATATGTGCACTCTCATGCTTATTGTAGCATTATTTACAACAGCGAAGATAGCCCAAGTGTCCATCAATGAATCAATGGAAAAAGAAAATGTGATATATATATATATCATATCATATATATAGTATGTGTATATATATGTACACACACATACAATGGAATACTACACAGCCTTAAAAAGAAAACACATTCTGCCATTTGCAATAATATGGATGAACCTGGAGGACATCACAGTAAGTCAAATAAGCCAGGCACAGAAAAACAAATATTGCATGATCTCATTTATATGTGGAATCTAAGAAAATTGAACTCCTTCATAGAAGCAGAGAATAGAATGGTGGTTACCAGGGGCTAGGGCATGGGAGGAAGTGGGGAGATGTTGGTCAAAGGATGCACAATGTCACTTAGGACGAGATCTGTTGTGCAAAATGGTGACTATAGTTAATAACAATATATCTACTGTATACTTGAAAATTGCTGAGTAGGTTTTGTGTTCTCACCCAAAAACATGGGAAGTATGCGAGGTAATGGATATGCTAATTAGCTTGACTTAGCCATTCCACAACGTATATGCATATCAAAACATCATGTTGTATACCATATTTGTTTGTCAATTAAAAACAATTGGGTGAAAAAACTCAAACAAAAATCCCGCAGTAAGATACCACTTTACACCCACTTAGTATGAATATACTAAAAAAAGATGGACAGTAACAAGTGTTGACAAGCATGTGGAGAAACTGGAACTCTGGTGCCTCATTGGTGGGAATGCAAAATGGTGCAGGCGCTTTGCAAAACAGTTTGACAGCTCCTCAAAATGTTACACGTAGAATTACCTGCCCCTAGATATGTAGCCAAGAGAATGGAAAACATATCCATACAAAACGTGCGCATGTACGTCCACAGCGGCATTATTTATAATAGCCAAAAAATGGAAACGAACTCAACACCCATCAGTGGATGAAGGGATAAATGGAAAGTGGTACAGCCATCTAAGGAACACTCTACAGCCATAAAAAGGGATGAAATTCTGACAAGCTATCACATGGGCGAGTCTTGAAAACAGCCAAACAAGAAAGGACAAATATTGAATGATTCCACTAACATGAGGTACGTAGAACAGGCAAATTCACAGAGACAGAAAGTAAAATAGCGGTTACTGTGGGCTAAGAAAAAGGGGGAATGGGAAGTTATTGTTTAATGCGGACAGAGTTTCTGTTCTGGATAATGAAAAAGTTCTGGAAATGGACAGTGGTGATGGTTGCACAATACCATGAATATATATATCTAAAACCACTCAATTATACACTTACAATCTTACGTATGTTTCACCATAATAAAAACTTAAAAACATAAATGTACTTAAAAACCCTTATATCACTATCATCTGTGGAAAACAAATATTATTTTTCATAAGTGAAAGAAATCTACAACAGTTCATACAATGAAAACAAAACGATGTAATTCAGTCCTGGCTCTGAAGCCTTCTCCCTGCAGGGCAGGCCAGCACCGTAGTTAAGGGCACGATCCTCAAGTTAGACTGTCAGGGTTTGGACCCTCAGCTCTTACCCTTTACCAGCTGGTGGCCTTGGACATGTTAATTTACCTCTCTGTGCCCCAGTTTCCCCACATATTAAACAGGGATACAAACAGCACCTGCCTCATAGGTGCCTGTGAGGATGAAATGAGTCAAGTCATACAAGGTGCTCAGGACAGTGCCTGGCAGAGGGTGAGATCAGCTCCTGCAAAGCAGAGTTCAGTGCTATTCTAGCACCATGCTGATCCTTTATCCTTGTTCCTTTTACTTAAGACTGGACTCAGACATCACCTTCCCCAGGAAGCCCTCCCTAACTTCCTCCCTGCCCCCTTTAGTGCCCTTATTTGGTGCATCCCTGTGTTCCTTCGGGTATTGCTTTATCTGATAACGTGTCTGTCTGCTCCAGTGGAGCGTGAGCTCCTTTAGGGCAGGGCTGTGTGTGTCACCCCCGAATCCCCCGTTCCCTGTGTAGGCAGGGCGCAGTGACGATGCTCAGCTGAAGAACTGAGAATGACTGAATGAAGAGGAGGGGGAGGGAGGCCTGGGACTTCTTGGCTACCCCGAGGGACCCGTGGAGGGTGCTGTTTAATCAAGGTTATAACCTGCGTAAGGCATTATTCCAGTTTGGTGGGAGAAAGAGCGTTTCTCTGCCTGAGGATTAAGCATCATCCTGGGGGGTGTTTCAGTTCGGGCAGAAGGCAGCAAATACAACTCGGGATTGGTTTGGTACATGCCTCTTAGACTGCTCTGGTTTGGCCTCCTGGAGACTCAACACCTTAGGAAACCAGAAGCAGGACCCAGCTCTTGGAAATCCGGCTTCTTCCTTCTCTTTTGCCCTCTTTCAGCTCAAGGTCAGCCGTCACCTTCGGCTTCCCACCCTGGAGGGGTCACAGTGCGGGGACACTCACCCAGGCAGATGGGCGGCTTGCCTGTCCAGCTGCCATCCGCCTTGCAGGTGCGGTGCTCGGAGCCCCCCTTGAGGGAGAAGCCCTCCTGGCAGGAGTAGATGAGCGTGTAGCCCATGGAGGGCAGGTCCAGGGCCCCGACGTTGGCGTGGGTGGGCGTCTCCGGCTGCCTGCAGTGGTGGGCTGGGCGAGAGGAAAGACACTGTTGGACCTGTGGACATTAGGGGCTTCAGGGGGCCTTTCGACCCTCCCCCCGTTCCTTTCCCTCCTAGGCCCTTTCATGCCCAGCCCCCCTCCCCCCATCATGCCCCCAACCCCAAGCTCCGTGTTTGTAGGAATGGCCAACATGGAGGTCAGGTGGACATTGGCTTGGTCAGCCCTGCAGGAGCCTAGGCTGGTAGCACTTCTGAGGAAGAAGGAGTCACCATGGTCAAAAGCCTGATATCTCCACCCTGGGGCCTGGCCTTATAGTTGTCAGTTTTGGCTGCCACTGGAGAGTTTTTTCTTTGCTAAGACACAGGGATTGCCTTCCAATATCAGAAAGGCTCTTGTGTGGAAATGTCTTCTGTGAGGCCCCAAGGGGTAAGGACTACAAAGAGACCGATATCAGCCCAAATGAGAGGTTGTCAACTCCCTGTCATTCAGAGCATTCAAGCATGTCCTGGACACCCGGCTGGGACAAGAGGAATTTTCTCAGGATGTGGGTGAAGTCTGCACTCACGGACACAGTCAGGCGGGGTTCCGCTCCAGGTCAGGTTGGGGAGGCAGGTCCTGGTGGTGGAGCCCTGAAGCAGGTAACCTTTCTGACAACGGAAGAGCACTGTGCTTCCAACCTGTGGCAAGGACAGAAGGTCCTGTCGTCCCCTTCCCTCCAGCAGTGCATCAGACGCCTGTCCCTTGACCACTCACTCTCCCAGCACCCAACTCTGACCCAGCTGATGCCGCTGCCTGCAACGCCCTTCTGCTTCTCTGCCTGGATTACCCTTATTTATCCACAAGGCCTCGTCCGATCCCCCGAGCCCTGCTGTAATGTGACACTCTGTCGTGGTAGACAGAGCGCCTGGTGCAGAATCAGAAACTCCTGGATCTGAGTTCTGGCTTCTGTGTTTACTCATGAGAGTCTGCATGGACCTCTGTAAATCTTAGTCTTCCTCCGTGTGAAGCAGGGATGACCATCCCTGCCACAGCTACGCTGGAATGTCGTGACACTCAAGTATGATGGTGGATTTGACAGCATTTTATAAAATGTGAACAACAGCACAAAATAAAATTATCACTTTGTGTGTGTGTCCCTTTCTTCTACGAAACTGTAAATTCCTTAAGGGCAGGTGACTTCCTTACAGATACAGCCCCCACAGAATCTGGCATTGTGCTTTGTAAATATCTGTTGAACAGAATCGCCAGCTCCCTCTGTCCCTCCCTTTGCTCAGCTGCGTTCTCCACCTTGACTCCCCACAAGCCCCTCACTGTCCCCGGCACTCCTGCTACCACCGGCTCCATCCTTCCTTCTCCCGTCCACTGGCATGATGCGGCGGATCAGTTTCCCGCCCTGCAACTCGGATCATACAGCTCCCCAGCTCGAACACTCGTGTGTCCCTGTCACCTACTGGAACAAATGCAAATGCACCATGTAACTCTTTATTTCCACTCCCTTCCTCCAAGCCCAACCTGCTTCTCTCTTGGATTTCATCCTGTGATTCAGCAAACGGCACCTTTATCCACGCAGCTGTGCAAATCAAGCATCTCAAGTCATCTTTGTATCCTTCAACTCCTCAGTCAGACCCATCAACGAGCCCCCTTAGTTCCACCTACAGAACCTGCCCTGAACTCTTCACTTCTCCCGCCTCCACTGTCACTGGCACTTGTCTTCCACCTAAGTCACGACGACAGTGTGCTACCTGTCTAAGTGCTTCTATTCTTAACCCCGTTATTCACCCTCTACTCAGCAGCCTGAGTGATATTTCAAGTGATGAATCAGATTAGTCACCTTCAAATGACATTAAGAATAAAATCCAAAATATTTATCATGGCTTCAAGGCCCTGCATGACCTAGCTCACGGCTTCCTCTTTGCAAAAATTATTATGTAATATCTGAAGCATACAAAAAGGATATACGGAACATATATAAAGTGTAATTAATAATAAAGTGGACACCCAAGGTTGAAGCCTGGGTGTAACTTAAGAGCTAGAACATGACAAACATGCCTGTAATGATCTGGGTGCACTTTCCCCGCTCCCTTCCTCAGCTCCCCTTGGAGGTAACTGCTATCTTGAATTCAGTGTTTTTAATTTCTTTGCCCTGTTAAAAAATAATTCTATCACATATGTGTGTACATATCTCTAAGTAAGTTTTGCTGGTTTTAATCCTTCTAAAAATAGTGTCATACCACCTTTGTCATTCAATAGTGTGTTTCCAAGATTCGTCCATGGCCTGTAGAGCTGTAGTTCATTCATTTTCACCACTGTACAATATCTATTATGAGACTAGACCACAGTTTTTCTTGTTTCTTGGTAACGTGTTCGAGAGTGTCCCTGGGATGCATTTCCAGGAGTGGAAACTGTGGGTCACAGAGTGTGTGCGTGTTTACCTTTACAGGCCAGGGCCAAGGTGTTTCCAAACTTTGCGTAGCTCTTTGACCTCATCTCCTCCCCCTGGTGCCGCAGACCTGCTGGCTGGCCTGGCCTGCTTTCTAGTCCCCGCCCTGGTAAGCACTCCCCTGCCTCAGGGCTCCTTTGCACCAGCCATTAGCTCAGCCAGGAATGTCACCTCGCTCTGCACAGGGCTACCCCTTCTCATTGTGGAGGCCACAGTTCAAATGTCACCTTTAGGAGGGCTCTTCCCTAATTACTCTTCCTAAAATAGCCACCCCTCCCTATCCGCACCCCTGTATGTGTAGCGTCCAGTGCTCTTGGGGATTAACTTGTTTGTTTGTTTCTCACCATTGGCCAGGCAGCTCCCCGAGAGCAGGCGCCTAGCCTGTGCTGTTCCCACTGTATTCCACTCCTAGACCAGTGCCTGGCTGCAAATACGTGCTGGTTGAGTACAGCCTCGGTGAATAATTGCATTACTTGACGAGATCTCAGCCTGTCACTCTTGATATTTTTGTGGGCACGTCTTGGGCTGCAGCTAACTGTCCTGCTTGAACATACCCGTACTCTCCTGCTTCCTTTTCTCTGTTAAGAGTGTCCTGTTCCGGGCTTTCCAAATCCTCTCCTTCTCCCAAAGCTCATCCTGAGATGTGCCCACAGGGACTGCACCCTGATAGGGAGGTGTGGCGCATGCTGCCCTGTGTGAGCCCAGTGTCTGTGGGTTGGCTGTGGCATCTTGAGGACAGGAGGTCTGTCTGTCTCCCTCACTCCTGTATTTCCACAGCTGCCGTGGTCCAGCCCCCGGGTGCTGGGGAGTGTTTGTGGAACTATGCGCCATCTGTCCTTCCCCACCAGCCTCTCTGATGGTGTCACACCTTCCCGTTTCTGAAGAGCATACTTTAAAGAGGCAGATCTCTTCCTTTCTCTGCTCTCCAAGGTCTTGTACTCCCCTAGCGCTGTCCCAAGGAAGGTCCCCAGGTCCTCTGACAGTGACAGTGACAGGAAGGGACAGGGAGTAGGAAGGCCCCATCTTGGCTGACCCCATTACCTGGTAGCCCTGGGAATTGTTCTGAATCCCAAACTGCGGCACGCCAGGGTCCGCACACATGGTCAACGTCGGATCTGGATTGTCAAAACAAAGGCCAACAAATTGTCAAGACACAGGCCACAGGGTCACTGTAGCTGTCACTGCCTTGTCTTGCTCTGGGGAACAGAGGCAGGAAAGGAGGCAGAGCCACATCCTGACCTCCTTGCCTTTTGAGACCCCCACCCGAATCATAGCCCTGGCTCACTATTTGGTTCCCCAGAGCACGTGAGCTCCAGCTGTTTTGTACCCTGCTCCGAGAAGCTCAGAGGAGGACTTGTTTCCCTTTGCAGACGAGACCACTGAACACAGGGAAAGATGGTCATCATCTGAGGCCCAAAAGAAGGTTCTCTCCAGCTGGGGCACTCTCTGCCGCAGTCGCCTCTCACCTATGCAGCTGGGTTGCGTGCCGCTCCATGTCCCATCTGACTGGCAAAACCTGCGCGGTGAGCCCACCAGCACCAGCGGGGGATGGCAGGAGTAGGAGACAGACGACCTGTAGGAGAAGCCTCGGTCCTCTCTCCTCCCGTGGGCTGGGACACCAGGGTCTCCGCAGAACACAGCTGGGAAGACAAAGGGAGAAAGGCAGGTCAAGTGGCTTCCTGGAACCCGGTCTCGCTCTCCCATACCCCCACCTTGGTCCTCTGTGTTGTCTTCTTCCTGGTTCTGCTTGAACTTTGGGAACTGGCAGCCCCAGGTAAGTGCTTACACCTGCCTCGGTGCCACTGCTCTGTGGTCCCTCTCCCGTCTACGTTCCAAGTGCTTGTTCATGGAGCACCGTCACAGGAAGTTCAGGACATGGAAAAATATAAAAAATGACAATCCCACTATCCCAAACTTCTTTCCATTTTCACACACATTCTCTTCTAGTCTCCGTTTGGTTGTATGCAAACTTCACAGAGCTGGAAACCAAAGTCCGTGTGATTATGAACCTTGCTTCATTCACTTAATATTGTCCTATGAACAGTTTCCACATTTATGACGTCATTATGGCTTATTGGCTACACGATTTTGCAATGGTTGGTTGTATTGTAATTACATTGTGTCATAACTATTATATTGAACACGTTATATTATTATAAAGTCACATATGGCTTTTCTTTCACATGCGTAATTTTTTTTAGGAGTGCTTTTTAGGAGTGGACTTATTATTTTTAAAGGTTTGAACATGTTCACAGTTCTCGATGTGTACTGTCAAATTTCTTTCTCCAAAGGATTCCCATTCACACTGCAGTGGGGAGTGTATGGGCGTATCCATTTCGTTCAGCTCATGTTAACATCAGAGAGCATCACTGACTACCAAACACAAAGCCCCCTGACATCTCTTCAAGCATTACTTTATGTTATGATGTGAGTGCGTGTGTGTACACAGTCATGAAGTTCATAATCACGTGCAGAATAAGATGAAAGTTGGACCTGCAGCCTATACCCTGGAAGCGGAGGAGTCTAGGCTGACCATTAGCAGTTAATTAAAAGCCGAGTTGATCTCAAGTTACCATATCCAGGAGGGACAAGATGTACAAATGGCTGACAAGCAGAAAGTGAGTCGCTCAGCCTTTCTAATAAGCAATGTGACGCCAATTAAAGTAACGAGATGTCTTTTTAAATGCCTCAGGCTGGTAAATATTTTTAAAAATTGGCATAATCTGTTGTTGATGAAGGTGTAATCAAGAAATATTCTCCTAAACTGCTGTTGGTATATAATATGGGACACTTTTTCTAGAAGACAGTTTGGGAACAGCTGTCAAGAAATGAAGAGAGACTGTCATGGGCCCAGCAATCTCACTTCTAGGACTTTACTATAGGAGTAAAAAGAAACACGATTTTCAGGGATATTTTCTTGCATGATGGCGTCTAACCTAATTAAATTAGAGATGACCTAAATTTATCACCAGGAGGAGATGATTAAACAAGCAGTGGTATCTACAACAAAGAAATTCTTTAAAGCCATTAAACTTGATGACGCGTAGATCACTATTATCAAAGGTGTTGATGGAAAGGTTTTGGTGGCCGACCAATGAATACAAGCTAGAAATCATATGTACAGCGCAGCCCGATACCATTCATAGGAACTGTACCCAAATCGCTCTGGACGCAGAGACGCACAGGGAACCGCGTATTAATAGAAGCACAATCAGAAGCTTAACTGTGGTTATCGCTGGGAAGTGATGATTTGGAGGTTTTTACTTTCTTCTTTGTATTTTCTAATGTAGTATATATACATTTTTTTTTACGGTGACCATAATTCATCATTAAAAAGCAATTCAGCTATTTATCCAGAGGACAAGCAAGATTGCTGAGTCCAGACTCAACGGCGAGCCTTTGCTCCCATCTGCACGTTTCCCTGGTGGGATATGAAGGTTGGTAGGACTAAAATGCACCAAATGCCCGTGTCCACTCTGGGGCAGCTGGCCCTAAACTCTGCTGAAATTCCCAAATGGAAGCAAATTTTCAGAGGTACCCAATGTCATGAGCACGCGGATGGTTTTCTGCAGAATTAGATAAATGTTGATCAGAAAGAAAAATTAGCTCCTACTGTTTGTCCAAAGCGGGTGTAGCCAAACCTTCCAGAGCCCATTCATGGGTGTAACAAAGACCAAGTGACCTGGAACCTCGGTAAGGAATGAGACCTGGAATGGACTTGGGGCTCTTCAGGATACAACTGGGCTAAGGGGATAAAAAATAAAGTATCTCACCAGAAAATTGAGGTTGCCCCAGAAGTCTTTGCTGTGCAGGGTATTTTCCATGAAGACAGATACGTTTCTAGCCCTGGGTGCCCCCAGATCTTTGGGTACCAGCCCATCCAGCAAACAACCTTCAGGTTAAAAAACACCTCCTTATCTCTGGCTTAATTTCTTTTCACTGTGACTCCAGACAACGTCTGAGGCCAGAGCTCAATTAAGGTATTCTCATTTTTCTTACTCTAACCTTCCCTCCCTCTTTAATAGCATCTTTGATGAAGTGCCTCCCGGACTTAGGGGAGGGGACTACCTACTCTGGGTCCTCCAGCAGCTGAGCTCCAAGGCCGGCAGGGGAAGGAGCCATCAGGTAGGAGCGACTTACGGAAACACTGAGGCAGCTCTCCGGTCCAGGATCCGTTTCCCTCGCAGGTGAGCACCGCGGGCAGGGAGAGCTGGTAGCCCTCCAGGCAGGCGTAGGTCACGCTGGAGCCCCACGTGAAGTCAGAGCCCACCACTTTCCCGTTGGGGACGAGCTGAGGCGGCGTGCACATGATAGCTGGAGGGAGACCAGAGCAGGCTGAGCGCCGGTACTGTCCCGGGGAGACCAGCCCCCGTCACCATCGTTGATATCACTGGCTACCTCGCACCTGCGGGTGTCTGGGCTAAGCAGGAAGAACCAGAAGGGACCCCTCTACTGTGGAAGTCTGGGCTTCTTGCACCTTACAGTGCCTTCTCTCAAGCGTGACAACCGAGGCCTCGATGTTCAAGGCCCAGGCCTTCCTTTGGTACCTTTGGCCTCCCTCTTGGCAGATGTTCAGGGACAAGTTCTCACCTTGCACACCCCCCGATGAGATGTTAGGGCTCTGCCTTTTCACCCCTTCCCTTCTAGACGCTCAAGGCCTACATCTCACTTTTGTATCTTCTTGGCCCTCTGCCCACCTCTGCAGCCCCGGACGCACCTTTGCAGACGGGCTTGGTACCGTTCCACGTTCGGTCCCTGGTGCAGCTCAGCACAGATACCCTGTGCGATTCCATCATGTAGCCAGGGACACACTGATAGGTCACAGTTTTGTTGTACCTGAAGTCATTGCCCAGCCGGAGGCCATTGGCTGGAATCCCAGGGTCCCCACAGTTTATGACTAGGACAAGAGAGATACAGCGTTGTTCAGCCCCAGCCCAGACCCCATTTCTCCTCAGCGTTCCAACCCCACCTCTGTCACTCCCTGCACACATCCTAGACAAGAGGCTGTCAGATCAGGGATGCCCAGCTGGGAATCGCCAATTCTAAAGTCCATTTGTTCAAATACCCCACCTTGGCCCTGTCCTTGCCCACAAGGCCCTTATGCACCGAGCCATTGAGCTATGGAGACCAACATTTTTACTCCCCCCCCAACTAGGAAGTACCCAGAGGGCTCAGTTCCTAAGTGAGGCTGGCGCAGGGAGTGAGGGGGGGGTTCCAGGTTGAAGAGCCTAAGGTGTATTAATGGACCATGTAAGATGATTAATTTGTCTGCCAAGGGGCTCCTTGTCACCTGCTGTTGTGCTTAGGAGGCCTCTGTCTGCAGGCTGACCAGCCTGGAAGCAGGGTCTGTGGCCCATGAAATGGTCCTGCCTGTGTTTGGCGTCAGCCAGGGTGGGGTTTGGTGAGCTCTGGTCCCAGAACAAAAGTGAACGTGACGTGACTTGACGTGACGTGATTTAGATGGAGCCTGAAATCATAGACTAGGACTCTGACAGGAGAATGTTGTCAGATTCCCTCATCTCATCTCCTCCCTCCATCTGGCCCCACTGCGACTCCCTTTCCAGGGAAAGGGTCTGGGGCTACCCGTGGGAGGAGAAGGCGAGTGGAGCCCTGAGGCCACACCCTGCACAGGGGCCGGGCCGGGTCGGGATGGGTACAAGGAAAGAAGGAGGTGACAAGGATGGTGGGTGGTGGCAGCTTTAAAGTGGAAAGAGAATTAGGCTGAGCCTGGGAGGTTGGCCCAGAAAGAAAAAAGAAAGCCCAAGGAATTGGCTAAAGCCTGAGAAATGGCCAATATATATTTTCAACCTCCGTGAGCCTCTCTCATCTCATATGTAAAATGGGGCTAATAGCAGCTACTTCACGGGCTTGTGGTGACAATCAAACAATACATGCATATAAAGTAATGCACTCAGCTCAGTGGCTGCCACACAGTACGTGCTCAATAAAGAGGCTATTCACACGATTCTCTGCCAGCCGCGAGTCCCACCACTCCAGCCAGCCTACCCGGTCCCCACCGGAGAGGCTTCTTCTTTGGCACACGGGAGCTGGGTCACCCAGGCCCCCGTTTGCCATGGAGTCCAGAGGGCCTGGGCGCTCACCTATGCACTCGGGGTCACTGCCTGTCCAGGTGCCATTGACCGAGCAGTGACGGCTGAGCAGGCCCGTGGCGTAGTAGCCTTCCCGGCACTCATAGACGATGGAGCTGGAGAAGACCAGGCCGTCACTGAACAAGACGCGGGCGTTGCTTGGCGTCCCGGGGTTCCCACAAGAGATCACTAGGAAGCCAAAAGAGCGCGCCATTTACCAAAACCGTGGCAGGCATCCCCTGGGGGACCGAGAACTGCCCAGAGGGGAAACCACGTGCTACACAGGGATCCTGTGGATGGAAATGCTTCTCGCGCTGTTTTCATATCTAATTATCTCAGCCCTAGACAGGAAGGGGAGACCTATATGAATCATTTTTATTTCTAAAAAATTTTGTTTTTTTTTTCCTAGAAAAAAAGGCAATATCTGTTTTATTATCACCCCTAAAATTTTAAACACAATTCCTTAATATCATCAAATATTCAGTCAGTGCTTAATTTTCAATAGTCTCATTTTTTTTTTTTAACAGTTGATTTGTTGGAATCAGGATCCAGATAAGATCCACATGTGACATTCGGCTGACACGTCTCTAAGACTCTGAATCCAGAGATTTCGATTCCCTCTTCTACAATTTATCTGTTGCAGAAACCAGGGCATCTGTGCTGCAGAACCTCCCACTTTCTGGATCTTGCTAACTGCATCGGTGAGGTACAGTTTAACATGTGTCTCTGTGCCCTGCAGTTCCTGTGACCAAGTTGTACTTTTTGGCAAGGGCACTTCATAGGTGGTTTGTGTCTTTCCTATTGCATCGAATCAGGAGGCACAGAATGTCTGTCTGGGCATTTTTTCGTTCGTGGTGTTGAGGCTGTGCGGTGGTTTCAGGCTTGCCCGCCTAACCCGGCACTATAATGTTCCCACCAGTTTTTCACTTAACGGTTTTAGCAGCAATTGATGGTTGCTGGCCAGATTCATTATTTCATTAGGGATTGGAAAATGATGATATTCTATCGTTCTTTCTGCATTAGCTAGAGCTCTTTAAGAAAGAAATTTCCCATCATCAAATATTTGCTTACCCTGAAATATAGTTCATACATGAAGGCCACATAACGTTTGATCCTTCTGTTTTTTCTCAATCAGAATAATGAGTCAGTTTCTTAGCAAGCTCCAAAGGAAACCAAGGAGGTTGCTTAAGAATCATTTCAAACTTGGGGATTTATGCCATGCCTTGCCATTATCATTCTTACTGATGCTCAAATTATCCCATCTTTTCAAGTTGGCTCCTAAGTTCCTTTCCTATGACCCCAGTTATCTTTGGTGGATTCCTTGCTGGAGTGACAAGATATCCTATGTTTATCTTGTATATTCCCTGCCCCAGCCCTGGAATCAGCCATGACTCCACAGAGCCTGGTTCCTTGTAACAGAGAATGGATTTAGAGAGCACAGTCTGGGCACGACAAGGACTCATTGCTGCTGTGCTGGTCATTGGTTCTAGAATTTAAGAATGGCTACAGCTGGGGAAAGAATTTTTTAAATTGAGAATACATTATGAGTTTACGTTGATATTGCCAGCCCAAATTTAGAACTAAGGGTTTTTCCTTAACTTCTTCATTTTTGTTATTTCTTTTATGCTGAAAATATTGGTTTGTAATGACAATAAATAATTTGTATTTGTTTTATACATATATATTATGGCAGTGCATATACAATAGCTCCAGGATAGTAATATCAACATTATTGCTAAAAATATGATTGCTGAAAACAGTTTTAAGATTTCTCTGCAATTCTCTTTGTCCTTAGGATATATACCACAGCCAAATTCCATCTTTTCAAATCAGTTGAAATAATTTTCTGGGTTATTAAGTCACCAACTTGATACATAGTAAGGTTCATTTATTTTCATGATGATGCTGATATTTAGAGATTGCATGTTTGTAACCTTTGATTTAATTTTGTAAGTATGTACGTTTGCATAGTCCCAAAGTAAAATATACAAAATGATTCCTATATAATTAACACCACAGATAGGCCTTGACATCTATTCATTCAACAAACATTTCTGCTGCCTGGGTGCCCAGAATTCAACAACAACCAAGTTATGTCCCCTGCCCTTGAGGAGCTTAGTCTGTTTTAAGAAACCTACTTATAAACAGATGAATTAAAATATGACATAATAAATGTTATACTTGAAGGGAAAAAAGCACTAAGAAGGAAGAAGCTTATCAGGGCTGGAGTAGAATCTTTAAGGATAAGTAGGCACTTGTCAAGAGAAGTCATAAGAGCTGTGTACTTATGTGTATTCTCTCTCTCTCTCTCTCTTTCTCCTTCTCTTATTTAACAAACATTCATTGCCAGGTCCAAACTTGTAACCATCCACTTTCTGACCCTGAATAGTCCTGACATAGTAAGTGATTCCACCTTGGGATCTGAGCAGTGAGAAACGGACGTGGGTCATGTAGATATTTAAGAATATAGGAAATTCTCCCTTGTGTTATCCTTTCCCACTACTGCACGCCTCTCCTGCCATGCTTATGAAATTCTATGGAAACTCACTTTGCAAGCAGCAACCCCAGAAAGGCAGGACTCTGGGCAGGCAAGTGGGCTAGGGCTCTGACTCTATTTGTCTCACTTCCCAGGCAGGTGTCCCCTGACCATGGGCTAGAATATCTCCCTAGCCCTGCGGGATCCTCCACAATCTAGCTCCCTGCCTCCTGCTTGCTAACCACTGCCTCTGGTCTCTCCAGCTCGCTCTCTCTGGGATTTGCACTCCGCTGATAGTTTGGTCCCATGGGGCCCATAATCCATTGATCCTGCCACTTTCTCACTGCCTCTTACTCCACTCCTAAATCCGCTCCCTCCTTACCCGGCTTAGACGCCAAGATCCATCATAAACATTGCCTGGCATTCATCCCCTTCCCCTTGCTGCGGTCTGCCAATGTCTCACTTGCCTGGTAAATCCCAGCTCTACACCCAGGGCACAGGCTGCTCTGTGCCTGCGCCTATGGTGCAAAACATGCTTGAACGAAAGCACAGCCGATGCTGACTCTCTCGCTGTGAAGTGATGATCTCTCATGTTAAGTGAGCCCTCGGTGCTGCCTGGCACTCACGCACGTCCCTGATCCATTCCCGCTCCTGCCTCGCTAGATGATTATTTCCTGTCATCTCCTTCCTCTGCCACATCTTCTCGCTCAACCTTGCTCTCAGCTGTTCCTTCCTCCTGCTTCCTGACTAGGACAGTGTTATGCAGGCTGGACTTTAGAGAGATCGGCGACCAGCTGCAAAAAGCTGGACTCTGGAGAGAGATTTTTACAAAGATTTTTTTCCCCCTAGAAATGTAAAAGTATGTGGAAAAATATAATTTCCTCTATTGGTGTTACCTTGGGACACATCATTGAGGGCCTAGATTACTTTGAAAGAGTTTTTAAAAAATGGATTCATACTTCTTTTGGCACTTTGAATTTTTTTTAAACATAGCCTCCTCCCTTAGGTGTAAGCTCCAGGAGAGCAAGATGTGTGTCTTAGTCTGTTCACGCTGCTATAACAAAATGCCATAAACCACTGGGTGGCTTATAAACAACAGAAATTTATCACTCACAGCTCTGGAGGCCGAAAAGTCCAAGATCAAGGCACTGGCAGATTCAGTGTTTGGGCAGGGCTTGTTTTCTGGTTCGTAGACGGTGTCTTCTTGCCACATTCTCATGTGGCAGCAGGGAGACGGAGCTTTCCGGGTGTCTTTTAAAGGACACTAATCTCATCCTATGACCTACTCACCCCCACCAGCCCCACCTCCTAATACTGTCACCTTAAAGGTTAGATTTCCATAGAATTTTTATGGGACACAAACATTTGGACTGTAGTAGTGTGCCTGTCTTGGTCACCACTGTCCCCAGCACATACCACAACAGCGATTGTCACATAGTTATTAAAGGAAATTGTATGGAAAATAAATAAATCCATGGGCTAAATTCAATTTTTTTTGTTGTTTCTTTCCTTTTTAGGTGAGGGTGGGAGTATGTCTGTCTTTGGATAGCTAATGAAAATGAACGTGAACTATCCGTTCCTGTCCACTATCAGCCAGGCTGAGGGTTCAAAGGGGGCCGTGGGAGCAGGAGGAGGAGCAGGGGGAGCTCTGGGGCTGGGCAAAGGGGAGAAGCAGAACGGTCACATACATTACCTCCACACTCAGGCTGCGAGCCGCTCCACGAGCCGTTGGCGTGACAGGTTCGCTCTGACGATCCCCGGAGCACGTGGCCAGCTTCGCAGCTGAAGCGCATCAGACTGCCTGGATCGAAGCTGTCCCCCAGTCGGATGCCATGGGCCGGGATCCCAGGGTCACCACAAACCCCCATGCTGGTTCCTACGGACCAGAATCAGACAAACCCCGTTGTTTTTGCACAGGAGAAAAGGGGGTGGAGGAGTCGGAGAGAGAGATTGGGTCCTGGCTAAGGAGACCCATTCGTGGGTCCCACAAATGAGGGAGGTGACACCTGACTGTGTACCTAGGCTGTTACCTGGACAGGTCCTGCCTCACTACTCAGTGGTCACAGAACACAAAGAGCTGAGGCTGTGGCCAAGGCCCTGGGCACCAAGCAGGAAAGGGAGCAAAGAGGTGGAGGGAAGGTTCTCTGGCCTGTGCCAATCTGGGGTTTCAGTGGTCCGAGCTGGCCTCATCTCCTTCTCCCTTCCTCTCTTCTCCACCAGCACCTGCTGATTCTGTGGTACCCTCTCCACTCTCATTGCCACCATCCCAGCTCAGATGCTCAATATTCTTTTGCCTGAATGACTGCAAGAGCTTCCCAACTAACATCCCTTCTTTGTAAACTCCTTCTAATCCATCCTCCACTTCAGCCTCAAATCTTAATAATGAATAACCACTAACTTACTGATCTTGCTTTGTTTTGCTTTTTTCCTGCAGAAATATTTCTAATTGGCTTTCCAATGCTTACAGGATAAAGTCCAAACTCCATAGCTTCATTTATCAACAGCCCAGCTTGAATCTTGATCTTGGGCTTTTATTTATTTATTACTTTTTAAAAAATTCATCTTGGCCAGGTGTGATGGTTCACACCTATAAATGCAACACTTTGGGAGGCTGAGACAGTAGGATTGCTTGAGGCCAGGAATTTGAGACTAGCCACGGATTTGGGACTAGGCAAGACATCTACAAAAAACAAAAACAAAAACAAAAAACCACCCAGGTATTGTGGCATGCTCCTGTAGTCCCAGCTACTCGGGAGGCCAAGGCCAGAGGATCGCTTGAGCCCAGGAATTTGAAGTTGCAGTGAGCTATGATGATGCCACTGTATTCTAGGGTGACAGCAAGACCCTGTTTCTTAAAACGAAAACAAAAATTTTCATTTTATTTTTAACTGACACATAACTGTATATATTAATATTTATGGGGTACAATGTGATTTTCCATATATGTATTATATAATTTGAAATAGCTAAAAGAGAGAATTTTAAATGTCCTCATTACAAAGAAACGATAAATATTGACAGTGATTGATCTTGGACCTTTAATTGAGGATTTCCTACTTGCAAATTATGCAATACAGGTGAGCTCTAGAATAAGTGTCTTGGGCCCTCTCATTGAACTTTTGCTTTGTCCTCTGCCTCTTGCTACATTCCTGCATTGATCTGGCTTCTGATATTGTACAAGCCCACTCAAGAGAGTGCCAAGGACCCAAGAGGTGAAGGGCAGTAGACAGCAGGAGACACAGCCACAAGATCTAGTGCCAGCAGGGACAGACAGCACTTTTCATAACACAGAGAGGGACAAGAGAAGACATTAGATCAGACCAGGCCATGGTGAACACGAGGAAGGAGGAGGAAAATTACCGAATAAATGGCAGCTGCATGAAATGATAAAGTTTCCAGCTGTTATGGAATCTGCCTCCTCATGAAACCACGAATGGGCAGCAAATGGTAACATCCAAGTGACCACATGTGGTGTGTTGGAGTCAACAGGTGGTTAAGTCATGTGTACCTCACCACTTACCATTTATGTCTCTTCTGTCCTCTCAATCTTGGAACTATTCCCCTGCCTCCCCCGGTCTTAGACTGTGAGATACGATTTAACCACACGTTCTCCATTCTGCTCCCACCATGGAAGGGGGATTCATGCAACTTCAACTCAAACATTTACAGAAAGAGAGCCCCTCACATTTGCCTAGGTTTGTTTATCGTTTGAAGTTTTCCAGGGTGTGGCTCTCACAACAGGCAGGACTGGGTCCCCTTGAAGGCAGCCTTGATGGTGAGTAGCTCCAAGTGCTACGATGGCCAGCTGACCCCAGCTGGAGCCAGGACTGTCGGAAAATAGGCATGAGGGTGGAGTGCAGTCCTAGGGACTTGTCCCGACAGAATGGCCCCCACTGTGGTGTTGGGGGTGTGCTTCAATGATATAAGGGGGTCTGGGACAGAGTATTGCACCATGGGAGTAAACAGACGGCAACTATTTACTAAAGAGGTACGTTAGCAAAGACGGTGATTCTGGAGAGGTGGGCAATGAACTTTCTGAACAGGTCTCAAACTCCAGAAGTCTCTGCATGTCCATGGTAGCCCAGTGGTTTATGACTCAAGGACTCAGGAGATTTGTCATGCATCATCTGGGTCCACTGACAGCACAGAATGAGGTTAAAAATTATGTCCTGAAATTCTTGAATGTGTATTTCTAAGACTGGCAGGAGATGTTGTTGCAAAAGGTAACATCTATAAGTTTCAGGAAGGGAGGAATTATATCCGTACCTATGTTACATACCTAATATCACATCCTAAATGCCTACTCTTCTCATCTCTCCTTTTCTTATCTAAGGCATTCAAGGTTCATTCACTCCCCAGCCTTAGCATTTATAAAATCCCCTCTAATTCTGTCCCCAGAGGTTTCCAGGAAGGCTCTGCCCATGATGTTGGTCTCCTAGGTGTCTGTCATCTTTGATGACAGACAGGGGAAATAAGACTGCTAGTTATTCTTCAGAATATTCGGGATCAGGAGTTAAACAGTGGAATGCATGCTCCCTGATGAATGAAGTCTGTGTCCTCTGAAAGTTCCTTTCTCACTTCTTACTTTTTCATGTTCCCAAGGGGTCAGCTTGTTTCTAGTATCTCTTGTGGACTTTGGCTGTTGCCCAGTCTCTTCCTCCACATGCTACGACCAGTACTTAGGAAGTCACAAAATAGTGAAATCTCAGAGCCAAAAGGGTTTTGGAGATTTTCTAGTTTAGTTCTCTATCCCAGACAAGGATTGTGTCTGTAATATTTCCACCGGGTCATTTTCCAGCCTCTCTAACACAACTCCAGAGAAGGGAAATGACAGTTGGGATTCTAGGCTGTGGGCCAGAATGACCACGTGGTTGGGTGACACAGGCCAATGATAGGAGGTGCTCAAAGATTTCTTTCTGCTTTCTTCCTCCCCTACCCTGTACATCCCTTTCCCGTGGAGAACAAAGATCCCCAAAATAAATCAAATAGACTCTGAGAACACCATTAGCCCAATGTCCTGGAGCAGTGTCTAGAGGGAAGATCTTCACACAAAGGGATCATCACAGAAGGGACTTGGGAAATGTACACTTGGCTCCCTTTCCTCTTGTGAATCCCTCTTCCTCCTGGACCTCGCTCCGTGGATACCTGGGAGGCGCTTGTCTTCCCCAAGTCCCTTCCACCAGGAGTCCACACAGAAGCAGTCAGGGGCCCAGTTAGGAGGCCTTCCTCTAGCCCGGGCTAAAGGCGTCCTTGTGGCTCATATGCAGTTCTCAGTTTATTAATTAGGTGACCAATGAGTTAATAGGGGAAGAGGCCAAAGTCCTGGGTGGTCATATGAAGTAGTATGTCTGTGTTTTCCTGGGCAGCCAACAGCCTTTTAAAACAGTGGCTTTGGGACTCTCTCCTTTCTGAGGAGAACTGTTATCTGGCTCAATATTGTGACCGTGCCCTAAGTTTTGGAAGACACAGCTGGGAGCGTCGAACTGTAAGCACAGCTGCACGTCTGTGGGTGAGGCCCCACATGGAGGAGAAGGCTTCTGTATTTGGAGATCGGGATCCCGACCTCTAGAAGGGGTCTGGCCTGGGAAGGGCCAGGGGTTCATTTCAATGCCAAGGTGGGCTCCCTGAGGAACATCAGGCTCCGTGAGCAGCTGCCCTCTTGAGAGGGACAGGCAGTGCGGGATCCCTTCCTGGCACTGGGCAGACTCGCCCCAAAGACGATGAAGCTTCAGGGGGCTAATTTTTTAGCTTGGTGGTTTCTGTTATTGGTGGGAAAATTCCCTTTCCAATATTTTGTTCTGTTACACAACATTCCCCATGAATGTTAACAGGGGAGCTCTGGCAGTTCCCACATCTGCTGTTTTGACAACATCTGTCAGTGTCCTCACAGAGATTAGCAGTAAAATGAATTCGTTAACAGGAAATGTCTGGGGACTGCTGTTTCAGGCAGTCGGGAAGAAGACTACCTCCCTAGGCAGCTGGGACACAGGACAAGTGGGGGGTGGTGATAAGAAAGGAAGGGAGGCAGGCTGGGGCCTGGGAGTCTGAGACAGGGCAGAGAAGACATAGGAGTAGGTCCAACCTGGGCTAAAAACAGGAAGGCTCAGACTGTGCCCAGGAACTCAGGGGATCAAGTGTCTGGACAGGACTCTGCCAGAGGTTGACCTCAAAAGCTGTGCGTAGGCCGGGTGTGGTAGCTCACGCCTGTGTAATCCCAGCACTTTGGAAGGCTGAGGTGGGTGGATCACTTGGGGCCAGGAGTTCAAGACCAGTCTGAGCAACATAACAAGACCCTGTCTCTACAAAAAAATAGAAAAATTAGCAGGGCGTGGTGGTGTGCACCTGTAGTACCAGGTACTTGGGAGGCTGAGACAGGAGGATCCCTTGAGCCCAGAAGTTTGAGGTTGCAGTGAGCTAGGATGCTGCCACTATACTCCAGTCCAGGGCAACAGAGCAAGACTGTCTCAAGAAAAAAAAAATTAAAAAAACAAAAAATCCCTATCTTCCACACAAAAAATCATTGTGCCCTTCCTAGTCTTGCAATCTCTTGGCTGAATGGGCTTGGCCAGAGCTGACTGAGAGGACCACGCTGGGCTCAGCCCACCATGGCTGAAGTCCACTGGGGGCCTCTTCTAGTTGTGCCCTCTGCCTGCCAGGGAAGGGACAGGGCTCCAAAGGATTCCCTCCCCTCCATCAGTCATGCTCGCACCTTGCGAGCTCGGCCACCTCCCGTCAGCCACGTGTTCTGCCGGAGCCCCTCCCCCACGCCACGTGCCATACCTGAGCAGTGGGGGAGGGAGCCAGTCCAGTGTCCGTCCAGCCCGCACATCCGGGTGGCGTTTCCCACCAGAGTCCGCTTGCCGGTGCAGCTGTAACGCACGACCGCCCCCACGGTAAAGCTGTCTCCCAACATCTGGGAATGAGGCGGGGAGCCCGGGTGGCCACAGGACACCACTGTGGGGAAGAGCAAACAGCTCAGCAACTCTGCGTGGAGAAGGACCGTCCTCACACAACACACTCCAGACTTTCTGTGGCCAGAGGCAGGAAAGAAGAGAGACCCTTGGGTATCTACTGAAGGAAACTTCCTGCTGGCATCGGCAGACAACGCCTGCCTACCTCACTGGACAGCTTCCGCACGTGGGACAGGAGGGGCAGTGCCTGCTCAGCACGAGGCAGGGCCACAGTAATATTAGTCTCTTTTCTGTCTTGCTCCTTGTGCACGCCTCTCCCTATTTCTTCCGGCCGTGGGACACACCCAGGGTGTCTCTTGGCAGGAAGGTGGTACACAGAGTATACATAAGACGAAACGGGAGATCTGCCATCCTCGGACTGTCTTCACTGGCCACGGCTTCCAGAATGAGGGCCAGTTACAGTCCTTTCCCAACAGCATCTTACAGCCACCTCATCCATTGTCCCCAGCCTGTCCCCTGCAAGCTCCCATTCCTGAAAAACACCACAGTGTAACCGTGAAAGGCAGTGATAAGATCAGAACACCAGCACTGAGATGTACAGGCTAGGGTGGGGTGACGCCGTCACGTCACTGGGCTTGGGTGCCCGTTGTTCTTGTCGCAGGTGGACCCCAAGATTCTCTCATTTGCTCAGCACAGAGGTACCGAGTGCCTGTTATGTGCTAGGCACTGTTCTGTGTGTTTGGGAGAACAAAGTCCGTGTTCTCACGGAGCGTACATTCTAGCGGGCGGGGGAAGACAGACTGCAAACAAGAGAATAAACAGGTAATTCCTGGGGGTGTTGTCTCAGGAAAAGGGTGTTCAGGAGTGAGGTGAAGGTGTTATTTTTGAGTGGGGTGGTCGGGGAAGCTCTCTCTGAGGAAGGAGATGTTTGAGCAGTGACTCGAGTGCTATGGGATTGTGAGAAAACAAACACAGTTGCTGTTTTAAGCCACTAAGTTTTAAGATGGTTTGTTACACAGCAATAGACACCTGACGCCATGAGTTTCAAGGATTTATTTCCTAAGACGACCCTATGAGGGAGAGGCACCATTTTCATTTGCATCTTACTGAGGAGCAGAGCGCAGCCTGGAGAGGCTGAGTAACCGGCCCAAGGTCACAGACTTAGCCGGTGCTCGAATGAGTTCTGTTGGATCCTGGAGGCCACACTCTTACTCTAATTGACTCCCTTCTGCGACACTGTTTCAACACTACCGATTGAATTCTCTTCTTCTGAGAGGAGCGGGGTCTCCAGTTATAATTTAAACGATTCTGTGATTGCTTATTAGAGATGTTTGGACTTCCAGAAATTGTCCAGTTTTAACTCTTGAATGATATCTCAAACTCTTTTTAATGGAACTACAGCAGACATAGAGACGTAATAATCATAGTACACAGCTTATCAAATTGTCACAAAGTAACACTCAGGAAACCACTGTTCAGATGGAGAACTAGAGCATGGCCAGAGCCCGGAAGCCCCGCATGGCCTGTACCGATTGCACCTCCTCCTTCCTCCCAAAGCCACCGGCTGCCCTGACTTCATGAACTGTTGAGTAGCTTTGCCTGCCTCTGCTTCTGAGTTTTATACAAATGGAGTCACACACCGCAGAGTTTATATTTGGCTTCTTTCATTCAACATGGTTTGTGGGACTCATCTATGCTGCTGCATGTAGCAGTAGTTCATTCACGACTACGGCAATAGAGCAGGGCTGGCAAACTTCCTGGAATGGCCAGATTGTACATATTTTAGCCTATGTCTGAAGGCCACAGACATTCTCTGTTGCATGTTCTTCTTTTTCTTTCTTTTTTGTTTTTTTTTTCAGTCCTTTAAAAATGTAAAAACCATTCTTAGCCCAAGGGCCACAGAAAAATAGGCCAAGGGCTGGACTTTGCCCATGGGTCAAAGTTTATTGATTCCTGCTATATAGTATACCATTGGTATTAATTTTCTATTACCATATGACGAATTGACCCAAATTTAGACAACAATACACCTTTCTTGTCGCTCACAGTTTCTGTGGGCCAGGAATTTGGAAATGGCTTAGCTGAATGGTTCTAGCTCAGGATTGCTCATGAGGTTGCAGCCAGGATATCTGTCATGGCTGCAGCCATCTGGAGGCTTGACTGACTTCCCTGAGTGACTAATCTGAGAGAGAAAGGCAGAGGTGCCACTGTCTTCTACGACCTAGGTTGGGAAGCCACACACCACCATTGCCGCCATATTCTACTGTTCACCCAGCCCAACCTGGTACAATGTTGGAAGATACTACATAAACACAATAAATACAAGAGCCAGGGACCATTGTGCCATTTTAAGGCTGTCTGCCACACCATGGCATGAATATATCGTGTTTTATTTATCCATTTCCTATTCACAAACATTTGGGTTGTTTCTTGTTTTGGACTTTTGTTAACAAGGCTGATAGGAACATTTTTGTTCATGTCTATTAGTGTACAGATGGACACATTTATGTTGGCTACCTCTAAAGATTTCTGTAACAGGACTTGGCTGCATTTTCTAATGTTCTTATTTGGCTTTCTGACCCTTATTTGGGATTTGAGGATACTGTTAAATTATGGTAATATAATAATCTCTGAAAAAGTATATGCAATGGCTTTATGAAAAAAATGAAAATTATTTTATTTGTCACAGGCACAGATATTTGGGTGTCTGTCAAATTAGCAACCTGACAGCTGAGTGCAGTGGTGCATGCCCATAGTCCCAGCTATTCGAGAGGCTGAGGCAGGAGGATCGCTTGAGCCCAGGAATTTGAGGGCAGCCTAGACAAACATGTCAAGCTTCTGTTTCTAAAAACAAAAAAATTTAAAAAAAATTATCAACCAGTGTATACTCTATTGTTTTACTCCCTTCCTGTGGGTTGTTCTTTTGAAAGAGGAAGTCCACAATAATAATGTTTGTGACAAAACACAAAACAATGACAGTACCATTTGGCTGCT
>CAUYRT010019047.1:0-29207 GCA_963574885.1 Lepilemur ruficaudatus
ACTAAAAATATATAGAAAAAATTAGCCAGGCATGGTGGCACATGCCTGTAGTCCCAGCTACTCGGGAGGCTGAGGCAGGGGAATCTCCAGAGCCCAGGAGTTTGAGGTTGCTGTGAGCTAGGCTGACACCACGGCACTCTAGCCCGGGGAACAGAGTGAGACTCTGTCTCAAAAAAAAAAAATAAAATAAATAAATAAATAATAATAATAATAATAATTCAGGCGGGCAGAGCCATCATGGCCCAATTACCTCTTAAAGGCCCCACCTCTCAATACTGCCACATTGGAGATTAAGTTTCAGCATGAGTTTTGGAGGGTACAAACATACAAACCTTAGCAGTGGGCATACTTGGTGTGTAGATAAATGAATATCAGATAATAATATTCTTCAATACACTGATTTCCAAGATCTCGCCAATCATCAAGTATGTATTAGTACTCTACAACGATCTGTGCAATTCTCTGGCTCCTGCCCACATGACTTATTTGCAAATCAGAGCCTTGTAAATTCATTTGATTGGTATAATCTAACTCTCAGCTTCAAGGTAATCTACTATACTTAGTTTTATTTCCCAGTGTCGCTCTATCCTAAAAGGGATTGAGAGAACCAATCACCCAACAAAGGTAGCTAATAGGTTTTTCATTTCTTAAGCTTGAAAACTGAAATTTGAAAAAAAAAATACATAAGTATAATTTGCTTGAAGAATAAAATAAATAGTAACAGAGATGCCATTTAAATTCATGTTCAGTAATCTGTCCCAATACACCATTCTATTTGTCAATTTCTCTTCAATAAATGGTGCCAGGATATATGCAGTTGATTAGACCAAAAATCTGAGTGCCATTTTTGTCACCAGATTAAAACCATTCCTAAGACCAATTGATTTGATTTTATAACCAAGTACTTTTAAATTTGCTTTAAATCTTTCCAATTCTCTCCAAGTCTACTACGATACTAAAAGGCACAGGTAATAATGTGGCTCCATGTAGGTGACAGGACTGAGAAGTAGAATTAGCACAATATAGTAATAGTACCACCTAGTCCAACATAGCCAAATTCATCATTGTGTCTCTCCTGAAATTGTACAATTGCTTCCTCATTGAATGTACTTCCTATTTCTACAGATATTCCATAATATTTAATATTTCCAATATGAACCAAACTTACCTGTAAGAGCACATAGTTCTTGTAGTCATATCTTCCATCCCAAGTGGAATTAACATGGGATTGGAATGTATGTGATTTCGTAAACAATTCTCACTGACTAAAACGTAATTATGATAATTAAAAATAAAGGATAAAAAATTAAAAAAAAAAACCAACAAAACAAAACAAGAAAACCCCAGTTAGTATCTTTAATTTTTATTTATTTATTTATTTATTTTCATTTCAGAATTTAATGGAGGCACACACGTTTTGGTTACATAATTTGCTTTTGTACAGTTTGAGTCAAAGTTACAAGTGTGCCCTTCGCCCAGTTAGTGTACATTGTACCCAATAGGTGTGAATTTACCCATTCCCTCTTCCCTCTTCCCACATACTTTATTTCCCTTGAGTTTTACTTCCATATGTGCACATAAGTGTTGATCAATTGGTTTCAATTTAGTATTGATTACATGTGGTGTTTGTTCTTCCATTCTTATGATACTTCACTAAGCAGAATGGTCTCCAGATCCATCCAGGTTGTTACAAAAGATACTAAATCACCACTTGTTTGATGGCTGAGTAGAACTCCATGGTATATATATACCACATTTTATTAAGCCACTCATATATTGATGGGCACTTGGGTTTTTTCCACATCTTTGTAACTGTGAATTGTGGTGCCATAAACAGTCAAGTGCAAGTGTTTTGTTTTGTTTTATAGGATGTATTTTTTTTTCCTTTGTGTAAATACCCAGTAGTGGGATTGCTGGATCGAATGGTAGGTCTACTTTTAGTTCTTTGAGGTATCTCCATGGTACTTGACATAGAGGTTGTACTAGTTTGTAGTCCCACCAACAGTGTATAAATGTTTTTATCTTTCCGCATCCTTGCCAGCATCTGTTGTTTTGGGATTTTTTTGATAAAAGCCATTCTCACTGGCATTAGGTTATATCCCACTGTGGTTTTGATTTGCATTTGTCTGATGATTAGAGACATTGAGCATTTTCTCATGTTGAACGGAAACTATTCAAAAGAAGATAGACTAATGCCCAGCTAGTATCTTAATAATGCAAATCCTTCTATCTTTAAGATTCTCAGTTGAGTTTTAGGTTAAAATATTGCCCTCTTTTTTCTTTCCTTTTGTAGTCCCTTATTTCTATAACCATTTTGCTTTCGTACCCTAGAGCCTCCTTTCTTGCTTTTTCCTCACTTTTGTTTCTTGGTTCTCATTCATTAATTTTCCTAAGTGTCCACTCTGGTTGGTCAGGGGTATAGAATAGACCTAGAATGCATTTATGGGTTAACCAATCAGACACTATCAAAGTGGTCCTCTTATACCTCTCTGAATGTTATTTTGCTAATAAAGTCACTAGGATTCTGCCTTATCTTTTTTTTTTTTTTGAGTTTTGTTTCTAACTATCATTACATTCTATCACTGTTTGTACCATACCAGACAAGGAAGGATGATAGAATAAAATATTTTTTTCCACATATTAGCTATATAGGGTAAAATACATAGAACAAATATGTACAGAGAAAACATTTCTATTTTTGAATTATTATACTAAATTTCTATTAAGTCCAAGCTGAAATGGTATTAAAGCCTTTTGGCTCAAAATGATCTAACCCATTTAATAATTCCTGCACCATTTATAGTTTTAATGTACTTTAAGATAATCCTGATGTTTGTATTATCTCTTCACATGTAGCTGTCTAAGTAATAAGTTATAAACTTTGTAAAGGAAAATATTATACCTATTTCCTAGCACAATAGCATTTGCAAGCTTGATGGTATGTTTTCAACATTTTTGCTCTATAAGAAAGTTAAAAAAATGCTAAATAATCAACAAATGGTATGTTTATTTTAAACTTTATTTTCGAACACAACTTAAAAATGTAATATGTATAATGTAAATACTTCAACGTATCCATTTATATGGAGCTAATTTTTCAGAATTGATGACACATCAATAATTTTAAATAAATTTTATTATTTAAACATTAATGTGGGAATGATGTGATTTCAACTGCCTGACAAACTTTTTTGTCATAAGATGTTAGTTGAGTTGCTAGGTTATCATGAATGGTGGTGCCATGTAATTCTCCTGTTTCTTCCCTCCATGGAACTCAATTGCTCAAGTATTCTCACAGTAGTCACAAGGGAAGCTATAAATGACTTTATCTCTGGAAAATAAGTTTATCTATAATAAAAAAGGATGTCACAACTGATATAAAAAATAAATTTGTTTAAAAAATATTACCTTGTATTTTCTGTTAGTAAAAACATGTTAAGCTTATTCTCGTAAAGGCCAATACAATTAAAGAAAATGCTAAAAAATTATCATCATTTTGTGGTTGGTTCTTAAGGCAGGGATTCCTATACTGAGTAAAGATGGCAAATAAGATAGTCAATTGCTGCAGAATAATGTCATCTTTTCCTCAATTAGGTATTATCAGTCATTTACTTCATGGAGAAAATTGTTTGGATGCAACTTAGTTCTTAAACTTTCCTTAATCTTTAAATTTGCCATATGAACATTAAAATCTTAATTATCATGAAAGCCGGAAGGCAGATGGCTCTTGAAAGACAAATGAAAAACAAATGTGACTGAATAGGAAAACAAGGTATCTATTAATATGACCTGTGCTTTCACCATGAATTTTTTGACTGCTATCATATCTATACTTAGAAATTCTACATAAATGTGAAGGTTCAGCACAATGCTTTCTGCTCCACGGAAACTTCCCTATTTCTTCCATTAAACTTTAACCACTCCCACCACTTGCTCCCCATCCATTACACACACAAGCACACACGTAACTTACTCATTTTGCTTACTCATCTTTATGATGCTTTGTATTTTGTATTTTTTAAGTGAGAGGTGATAAGAAGCTTTAGGCCCTATCACCTCTCTAACCTCATACCCTGCTTGCATATTATAGATGTTTTAATCTAGTTTTAATTGTTTTAATTAGTCTTGTATTTGTATTAGATTTTACTTTAGCAACATATAAGTAAGTTCTACATATATACATTCAATTCTATCATGGTAAAAACATCTACTGCACAGGAATGTCCTTCAATATTCAAGGAGGGTCTATTCTAGGCTAATTGAACACTGATTTTTGCCTGAATTTCACAATGAAGAAGGTGCCTGACCCCTACTGCCAAATGAACACTATGTCATTTCCTCTACTGGGTGTTATTTACATAGTAGAGGGGAATAACTTTTTATTTAAAGAAAAAAAGTTCTTATATATAAAATGCAAGCAAGATACCAGAGGACATACACAGATGTTTTGGCTTGAGATAATTATGTGGATTTCTTTTTACATTTTTCTTTTTCATCTTTTTTTTTTTTTTTACTTGATATGTTATTTTTCACTTCTATCTGAAATCTGCCCAGAAAAAAACATTGGAAGGTAGCTACATATGCCAAAGTAGTTGTCATCAAAGTTATGCCTGCTGGTTTTTTTTTTACATCTCTATGCTGTTTATCCTTATCCATAATTCATTCTCTAAAAAAAGAAACAAAGCAAATAATAAATGGTGACACAGTGTTAAAGATCCCTTGGGAGTGTGACATTTGAATGCAGTTCATTTTGCATTGTATGTTTATCTTTTCATGTAAACATACATTCTCAGTGCTTCCTTATTCATTTTTAAAAATCTAAAGAATTAGATTACTTTTTTTTAGTAGGTAAGACTCTGAGACATTATTTTCACTCGTATCCTCAAAGGGAAAAAAAAGATCTAAAACTCTGTTATAATTTTTATGCATGATTTATATAAAGCTATTTTGTTCTGTTTTGAATAATGCATGTTAAATTACATAAAGCTAATCAGAAAACACAGATTTTCAAGCATGCTGCTGTAGGTGAGAAAGCTATATAAGGAAGACAAAATACTTAGCTACAGGTTCTTTGTCTTACAAGAATCCAGCACTCCTAGTTTAGAGCCAGACAAATGTCTACTAAATGTGGAACTATGTAAGAAAAAAATATCTGTTAGTTTTCAAAAAATAACTTAGAAAGTGACGGCACATTGTAAGACTGAGGGGACAGCTGACAGTCAGCAGAACATATCAACATTCCTTTTCCATCCAAACAAGTCTCCTTGCTTTGGGCCAGAGCAAGAAGTGGTTGTTTAAAACGTTCTCTATTTCATGGACACATTTTCAAAAATCCTCAGACATATTAATATTGCTAGTTTACACAAAAAGAGAACATATTTGTAACTTGTCAAAAGCCATGAAACTGCATAGTGACAGAACCTCATCCACTGTGAAGGCCTTTAGGATAAAGACTTGGAGTCTGGAGAATAGCTACTTAGTTTTTATTCCAATTATTCAGTTTACCTAATATGTAATAGCAGTTACTTAACTTCTCTGTGCCTCAGTTTCCTATCCAGAATGGGGATAATTATCATATCTACATACCTGTTAGGATCATTATAATTAAATCAGTATGAAGTATTTATAATGTTGCCAGGCATGTATTAAATACTCATACTATAAATCTTGGTGTTCCTTCACTATCATTCTTACCTGATGTCTGATTATCCATAAAACTTGACGAATTTAAGGTTGTTGGCACCTAAACCAAAAGACAAATAAGAAAAGAAAAGCAGGTAAACTTCAATACATTTAGAATATTTTGTAAGTAACATAATGAAAGGACATCAGAGGCTCCTGGAGGTTTATGCAAAAAAAAAAAAAAAGGCCTTATTTATGATTCTGGTTTTGACATTATCTCATTCCTCTTCATGTGAAGTCTTTATCAGTGTGCCAACATGGTCTTTCAGTCCTCACATTCTGTTTTGGCAAGAAAAAGAGGAAACCACCACTATTTCAACATTGTAGTCCCCAAAGCTAATTGTATAAATAGCAAGAGAGAACCAAGATTATTTATTTCTGAAAAGAATAAATACAATAAGCTATGTCTAATTTAGTGAAGTGAAAAGAAGAAAGTGATCATCTAAATAGATTAGAAAAGAGATTTTACAAAACCCTTACAAGCTATAATAATTTAAGTGATTTGAGATTTTACTTCCTTCAAATATATACGTAATTATTTAAATTTTGCAATGCTATTTGCTAAAGTGGCAATATTCAAGGTGGATTTATGTTTTTATTTGTTTAGCTGTCTTCTTAAATCAGCTTTAAACCTTTATCATAAGCCTTTAATGTAAAGCCTAAAGGAAAGCAGTTGAATCAGAGATGTTGTAATCCATTATAAATCTTGAATTAGTGTGGAGAGTCTTGTAAAACAGGTACAGAAACACCAGTGTTAAGTAGGCCTCCAGGGAATTAGACTAAATAACTCCTCCAGATTCAATCTAATGTAGTCACTCATATAAATTTAGTTTAACTATTCAAAGTTAAATTACTACAGGAAAGAGAGATCTCTTTTCAACAGGTAAAAAGTGAATAATTCAGTATTCTTTGAATCCAAAGAAAATAAAACTGAACAATTGTTTAGTAAACTTAAATTAATGATTAAAAATTAAGTAGGTAAATTTCTCACGTTGATTTAATAATTTTTTCACTTCCTTGAGGAGAAAACAAATGAGTGTTTATACATGCAATGCAAAATTTATGGAATGTGTTGTATGACTGACCACCTGAAAATAAATTAGATACACATGTGGGGACGAATAGTTGAAATTTTATTTTAGTGGCCATTAAACACATGCAATAAAATCTTATTGGAATTTTGGGGATAGTGAAAAGCTGGAGACTAATATGTTTGAAAACATATGAAATTCATTTTATTATGTCAAAATAAGTTCCGATTTAATTGTAACTAAAATTCATTCTATGAATAACTTTTTTCATACATTCAGATAGACACAAAAAGGTGAGAATTTTAATTTTTCTTCTACTCCATCTTAACAGATCAACAAGTAAGTAATATTTCATTAAATTATTTTAAAAAGAAAGACTATCATGATTCAATTTTTCAAAATAACAAAGCAGAATTTCAGCTTTTATTTTAGCCATTAAATGTGTTCTTTTTAAATTTTTATGATAAAAATATAAAACATAATTACTTAAATATATATTAGATATATATATTAGATATAATATTTAATTCAGTATACTTAAAAATAAGGACAAGTAAAGTTTTAAAAAATTGTCATGGAAAATCTCATCCATGATATTTGAAAATAGTACCCTAAATTAAAGAGCAAAGTAATTTGGAGAAATCCAAAAAGGTAAAATTAATTTCAAAGTTGAATGTAAAATCATGTATTTCAATTTACTACATATTAAAATAGAACATTTAAGAAAATTATCAGCTAAAAACCCTAAATTCTTTAGCGTGCTTAAATCTGATGAAAATTGAAAATGGTAGCGTGAAATAGAAAGTCATTACAAAGGAGATTATTGGAGGTTATGCTTTGGTGGCAGTGTTAGTAATTAAGCGCATTTTTTTAGAGTTTATTTATCTCTTAATTTTTTTCATGTTCACTGTACTTTTGTGATTTATTTTAAAAATAGAAGAAAATTAGTTTTTAATGTATTTTGATTATATTATAAATACTTTTGCACTTCTGTTCCCTA
The DNA here is from genome assembly GCA_963574885.1 of Lepilemur ruficaudatus. NCBI lineage: Eukaryota > Metazoa > Chordata > Mammalia > Primates > Lepilemuridae > Lepilemur > Lepilemur ruficaudatus. Next base: position 7,714 of record CAUYRT010019047.1, read on the forward strand.
GCAGAACCTGAGTGGCCCATCATGAGGCACACAATGACTAAGTTATACGAGCATAAGTTATATATAATGAGATCAATTAAATAAAACAGGTCATTCAGTGTAACTCTGACTCATAGAAAAGTGGAAATCATGTAGTCCAGATCAAAACTAAACAGATTAATAAAGCCATACAAAATGGCATGCCCTGGTGTCTCAGATTATCATGTCCTTCCTTCTGTTATGCACATGCTGCTTTTCAACTCACATCTACGGCCTAATGAGAAGTTCAGAAAACTAACTGTCAGAGAAGTAAAGAAGTTGAGCCTGAAGCACAAATGGCCCAAAACCTTACATTGGTGCTAGCTGAAAATGAGTTGTTGCCATATTATAGCCTCAGTTTAACACAAGTCCTAAAGAACAGTTGTGTAAAACTGTCCCAGTAGTCAGAGTTTTGAATGGTACATTTTAAAGAAATGATGAATAACCTGAAAACCGTAAATTCTTGGCCAGTTCCCAGAATGTGTGGATCTTTATGTCAGTGTTAATGCTCAGCAATTATCAGAGACAGCTCTCAACAACCATGTTTTCAGGATGACTTTCCGTGTATGTATCACATCTGTCTTCGGCCACCCCAGTGTTTGCACAATTGGCTCATGGGTGAAATAAGCCCTGTGACAGGGATAGGGGATATGTATGGGCCCAGAAGCATGAGTTTTCTTTGACCAAGGCTAATCTATCTACAATCAATGCAGAATACACAGTCTTCCAAGAACAGACTGACATTGGGTCCTTAATATTGCTCCATGCCTCAAGATGACATAGTTAAGCAACTGCTTGCTGGTATATTAGATAAGTTCCCCTAGGAAAAGTGTCTAACCAGAATCCAGATATTCTCCAGATACAAGTGTCTTTGCCATACAAGTGATCAAGAATGCTTGATTTAATCCCAAAATATCCCATACAGCATTGTCTCTGGCCAAAAGATAAATTTTGTAGTGAAGTTAATAATACAATATGTGTGTAACAATGGAATCCAATTTTCTTACCATGTACCTTAGGTATCCAACAGAATAACATGGTCGAATATTCTGGTATACACTCAGTTAAGGTGTTAGTGCAGCGACAGCAACCTGTGGGACAAGTGCTGTTCCCTAGGCTATAGTAGATGCACTTATCTGGGCAAAGTGCACTCACTGTCTCCGGCTCCAGGCCATATTTACCCTGTCTTGCCTTTCAAGACACAGGGAGGTTCACAGATTCTGAGATACCAGAAAGCCTTCCTGGAAAACATCCCTACAGGAGCCATGAGAGCCCTCCCTTCATAGCAGCCTCTGATAAGCGAACCATTGAGTTCACATATTTCTTCAGGGCAAAACCCTGCAAACTCCTGCTTCTGTCTTTAATATAGCAATATTGGGCGATGCAATAAAATAATGATCTTATGAGCTACATCTCTTAATTCCTCAATCATATTTCTCAACACACTTAAGCAAAAGTTGTTGATATTTTGAGGACGATTCTTTGAGCTTTATGCTCCAGTGGGCTCCAGTAGGAATTCTATCAGTATCTGCATCTTGTTGCCTGAAGGGTTTCTCCAAAGCTATGTACAAGGCAGACGGATAGTGCCTATGAATTAACAAGCAGCCTCAATTACTGATAGGAGAATTTGGTATGTTAACATCCCAATTTGCTTGCCCTTTGTGTGTTTTCTTGTTGGGATTAAGTTCAATTACCCACACAAGTAGATGACTTGATAATGTACCCTTTGTAGCCTGCCTTGCTTTTCTGACTCAATTCATCACTCCCTTACCAACATAGCCATCATTTATCAAATGACATATTGATACTTGAAACTGGTCTCAAGCTAAGACCTGGACAGAAATCTATGGATGACATTTGGTAGTACATACAGAAACCATGGAAGGTATTCTTCTGGATAGTTATTTTGGCTCCTAGGAGACAACTCTTTTGCCAGAGGAAATGTAGATGCTCAATTATTACCTGGTCAATTTAGGTCCTTAAATCAATGGATCACTAACTAAAAAATAAGGTAACATTCTGGTGGAATAATCAACTCTGAAGAGAGAATTTTGCTGCTACACAATGGGGACCAGGGGAAGTATGAGTGGATCTCAGGGTATTCCCTAAGACATCTCTTTTTGGTTCAATGCCCAATGGTAACGACAAGCAGGCAAATGGCAGTATCCACAACCTAATAAGGACCAATTAAAGACTCAGCTCCCTAGGCTCCAAAGATTTGAGACACTCTGAGCAGAAGAAAAAGAACTGAAATGAAATCAAGCAAATGGCATACTCTGAAGCTTTGGTTTCAGGGAAATACAGAATGGGTAGTGGAGGAAGGAACTGATGAATAGGGTGAATATCATCATTCACTACCAAACGGTGAAGAGTGTTGTTTACTAACACTCTGACCTAAATCGATCTAAGCCTTGAAGTATATCCTGTGACTTCTTACCTTTGTAAAAGCCTTCTCAAGGAAGAAGAGATACCATTTTATTTTCAGATATGTGGAGGTCTCAAAAAACAACGTAAATGGAGGATATATATGAGATGTGCAAGTAACACCTTACCTCATATGCACATTCTGCAATGCACATTCTGACCTCCCATCTTGGTACTTTCTTTTTGATACCAAGACATGACATGCTGCAGGACTCACTTGTTGACCATACACACACAACTTGGAAATATAGAAAAGTTAATTTACTACCAGGAAAACCTTGACAAAAGGGATAATTGGGAGAAAAATTCTTCCCCTAGGAAAATCTCCCCTGAAATGCAAGGCTTACAGCCTCTCTAAAGAGGTGAAATTAAAAAGGCAGCATCAAATGATATGAAATAGCGACCAGCTTATTGGCTCTTCTTCCTTCCTGCCTCATTTCCTCTTTCCTCATTCTTGCTCCCTTGGGATCGCACTGCTTACCAATTAAGTCACTCATAAACTTTTGCCTCAAACTATTTTCTGGGGAATTTAGACTAAGACAGAAAGCAACTCATCTGCTAATATTTTTCTAATCCTTTGGTAAACAATAAGTGATTTAACAAATTTAATTAGAGCAAACTTTCCATTATTAATAGAATCTTACTCATTTCTTTTTCTAAAATGGTATAGTTGTGTAAGACATAAAGACTTAAAGTGAGATACTTTAAGACATTAATAATTTCTTGAATTTTTAATTATGTTTATCTGTGAGAGACAGACTAAATATCACTGTCATCTTAGGGAATGGAAAAAGAGAAAAAAGGAGAGGAACTGAAGGCCCACTTTGGGAAAAGTTGATCTCTCAGCAAATTTTTAATTAGTTATGAGACTCATTTATATATTCATGCACATATTAGGCTTACTAAAAAATAAAAAGCTATCTATATCTACACTTATATCTATATGTATGTCCTCTATATCTTCAATTTCTTAACTGTAAAAAATACACATTAGCATAAGAATGAGATGAATGGAATTTTATACCTCACTATTTTAATAGTTTTATCACTTCATTGAATGGGTAAGACATAAGTTCAAATTAATTCCTTAACCCCTACATATTCTATGACATGTATGTCACATTTATTATTTTAAATTAATATTAATAGAGTGCAACTATAATATGAAATTGTTAAAACTTAGGACCCAACACCAAATCCTACATGCCACTAGCTAGTTGTGTAATCTTGAGCAGGTTACTTAAACTATGAGACTCAGATTACTCATTTGCAGAATTATAAGAATAATAGCTAGGATATAAGATTGTGGTGGCATTAAATGTCATAACATATAAATCACCTAGCACAGTATTTGCTGCATATAGGATAATCAATATTTGACTTTCTTCAGCTACTTTATCAACGACTATTTTCTCAGGTGTCACCAATACTTTCTCAATTCCCTTTTACTGCAATTACCACTAAATCTTTCTTTACCAACATAAAGTCAATTTAGAAATGACTTTCTAACATACATACAGTTTCCCCTAAAAAATGTTGATATTGCTAAGCTTTTCTAACAATAAGTCTGACATCCTTAAAGGTGAACTTATGTCAAAATGTACATTGCTGTTTTTTCATACCTTGAATTTTTCTAGAATTTCTTCAGTGTGTTCATATGTATGGAATGCCAGTTATGACATAGAATTATGTCAAATTTAGATGTTATGTCATTTTTGTTTTTTCTTTTTAATGCTAACTACTAATTTAATTTTCTCCTATTATCTCTACGTAAGTTCAAAACCTCTTCCATCTTTTCAGACTCAATGAAATACTGGATAAAATATAATAAAAATATTTTACAGCACACATACAAGTTCACAAGTAAGAAAGAAAAATCCCCAGGTGCCAGAAATGAAGAAAAAACTCAAATGCAGAGTATTTAACAGTTATGAAATTCAAACAGTGCACATAGGTATTAGAGTCACTCCTAAAGACTGAGATTCTTACACCAATATTGTGCTAGTGAGAAGGCGAAAATGAACTCCTTGCAAAAACTCAGGAGTCCTGAAGGGCTGAGGGATTTAGAACTGGAGCAGGTTGACCTCCTTGGGACTACAGGTGTGTGCCAACACAGTTGTTTAATTTTTTGTAATTTTTGTAGAGACAGGATCTTGCCATTTTGCTCAGGTTGGTCTTGAACGCCTGACTTCAAGTGATTCTCCTGCCTCAGCCTCCCAAAGTGCCGGTATTACAAGTGGGAGCCACCATCCCTGGCCCTACAGTTTTATTCTTGAAACACGTGAAAAAGGAAACAGCCATAGAGACACAACTAAGGTATAGGAAATTGTAAATTTGAAAACCAAATTACGAGTAATTATATCTGAGACAAAACTAACTAAAATAAAACTAGTGCAATATTATTTCTGTTAGACAAAATAGTTTTTAGACAGAAAATACTGTTCATTAAAGAAGGTTTTTACTTTATTAAAGAGGAAAAAAATCCAAGGACAATGTAACAATTCTGAATATTTATATATTTAACAATATATTCTCAAAATCCATAAAAAGTCCATATACAGAATTAGACATTTACAGTCTAATAAACAATAAAACACATCTAATACACAATAAAACAGGCGATATTTGAGCCATACAATTCAAAAAACTATAATGGCAATTTATACAATATTAGAAATTTGTATAGCTGTAGACTGACATTTTCATTCTTGACTCATGTAACCAGAGAAGCCCTTGTGCAAGTGTTAATGGAAGCACATGTAACTTGTTCATTAAATCATTGTTTAAAATTACCAAGAAAGTATTCTTAAATAAAGGAATGGTATATAAATTACAGTGCACTGATATAGTGGGAAGGATACAGAACTTAAAATGAATAAATTAGTTCTACTTTTGCCAACATGGCTGATTCTCAAAAACATAACAAGAGTTAAGATAAGCTTTTAAAAATATACATCTACTTTAATTCCATTTAAAACATAAGCTCAATTTAGAAGGGATATTGTTTATAGCTACAGGCATATATAGTATACTCACAAAAGCATGAATAGAGTGGGAACTCCTCAGCTTGAACATATTGCCTCTGAAGAAGAAAGGAGGAGAATGGGATGCAATAGGACTGAAAGGGTCTAACAGTGGGGGTAGTAGTAGTGGTAATATTTTTAAATCTTAGTCACATAGGTCAAAATGTCAACATTTGTTGAATCTGGATAGTAAGTGGATGTCTATATTATTCTTTATACTAGTCTCTAAGTTTAAAATATTTCAAAATTTTTCGAAAGAAGAAGTTGAATAAGGGAATTCAACGCACGTCTGCCACATGCCCTTTTCTGCTTTGCTTAATGTATTAACTATGAAGTGATTAGTTTGCAATCATTCATCTGCTTATTCATTGCTTTATTCAGTGAGCACTTACTCTGGTGCCAGGCACTGTACTAAATGCTGGTTTATAGAGCAATAAATAAAGGACGAGGTGAGTCCCTTTCTCCATAAATTTCTCAAACAGAGAAAACAGACCGGTAATTGAAAAAGTACAGTGACGTGAGATGACGGTTATGAGAGAAATGCAGTGTGGAATGAGAGTGCACAGCAAGCAGCCCAACCTCCCTGGGGAGAATTTTTAGTTGGAACTTAAAGAATGAGAGGGATTTAAAAGAAAATGTTTAGAAGCTAGGTTGCCTGGGAAGCAAGTAAGGATAATTGTTCTAGCCCCAGAGAGGGTCCTCTGATAAAAGAAACTAGCACAATGAAGACCTAAAAGTAGTTTAGCGCTGCTAAAGCATACCTGAATTTGAAGAGAACAATGAGATCAGATCAGATCAAGTCAGCAGTTTTAGACACCTTGGAGAGCCTTACATGAGTGATAGGAATCCACCGTGGAGCTTTTAAAGAAGGGAGATATATTATTACAGTTTTTTTTAAAGAGTATAATGTGGATAATTAATATGGGAGAAGAATCTATTTTGAGACAGGTAGATTGGCTATTGTCCAGGAAACAGATGTTGATAGTTCCTAACAGGAAACAAATCAGAAAGGAGAGAGTACTTATTCCATAAATACGTAAGAGATATAACTGAGAGGACTTGATAATTGAATAAGGATGTGGTTATGGAGAGCAAGGTATTACAAATGATACCTAAATGTATGGATTAGGAAATTGGGTGGTCAGTGGTGCCTTTTATCAAGGGAGGGAGCACTGCAAAGGAACAGTTTGATAAGAAAGAGAAAGACTCAGTAGGGACATTCTGAGGTTTAGTTGTACATGAATTGTTGAGACGGAGTTATCTAGTAGGCAGTCATAAAGATGCATCTAGTACTGAGAAGATAAACCTTGCCTGCTGGCCTATTAGATTATGGGTATCTTTACTGATATGGGTATAGGTTGGTAATAAATAGGGACATAATCATGAATACCGAGTAACACCAATATTTAAGAAGTCTTGGCAAAATCAGTTTTTATGAAATTTCTGGTAGGGAAGCCACACTATATTGGGATAAAGAGAGGAGGAGATATAGCAGAGTAGGCTAAAATTATTTTAGAAATTTATGATAGTCTGGAGAAAATCAGGTAATAATTGGAGTGTGAATGAAAGAAAATAGTTTTTATCAATTTGTATAGGTTTAAATGCTGATGCAAATAAAACCACTCAGGAATTTTTTCCTTTGCATCAAATGCTTGCCAAAGGGCCTCTGCAAGAACTGGGCCCTCTATACAGAACTTTTTTCCACCAGATGTCCATGTGAGTAGGGCTCTTCTCTATTTTAGTCTTAGCTTAAACATTACCTCCTTAGAGAGGCTTTTCCTAAATTTCAAACTTAATGTTCTGTCGTGTCCCACTGAAACTCTGTTCATCCTCACATCTTATTACATCATTATATTTCACTTTAATCAAGTTTATTTTTCACTACCTATAACCTTGTTTAGTTATTTGATTGTTTACTTTCTTCAAGTAGTTATAAATTAAATAAATTGATTTTTAAATGTCATTTCATCTTTGCCTTCCTGGAATAAATTCAAAATTACATTATTATAATATATTTATAGATACTGCTTACTTCAATTTGTTAATATTTTGTTGATGATTTAAGTTTAGACTCTTGAGAAAATTCTCCCTCCCATTTAATTTATAAAATCCTCTTCAGATTTTGAAACAAAGATTTATGTAGATTTTATAAAATGTCAGAAAGTATTTATTATTATATTATCTGGAAGAATGTGTGTGGGATTAATGGTATTTATTCCTTAAATGTTTGGAAGTTATCACTGGTGAAGCCATCTGGTGTTTTCTTTGTAGATTAATCATTAAGTATTTAACAAATGTCTTTAGTATAATAGGACATAGATTTTCCAATTATTCTTGTGTCAGTTTTGGTGAACTGTGTGTATCTAGAAATTTGTCCTTAATATAAATTTTAAATTTTATTGTCATAAGGTTTTCCTAAAACTTTTATTATTTTTTTGATACCTGCATGATAGAGACATTGCTGTTTTTTTCTTTTTGATATTGATTGCTCTACCTTCTTTCTTGTGTTCTTTCTTAGTATTTACAGGTGTTTTCAAATATATTAGTCTTCTCAAATTCCAGATTGGCTTTTTAAAATCTACTCTGTTGTACTATTTTTCTCTATCACTTTTTGCTATTCTTATCTTTATTATTCCTGAATTTAATTTGCCAATTTTTAAAAATTTCTGTAAAAATCAGTTCTTATTTATATCCTCTTTTCATATGCAGTTAGGGTAAATATTTCACTTTGAGAAAAACTTTACTTCCCACATGTTTTTATATGTCCTGTTTTCATTATCATTTAGTTCAAAATATTTTCTTATTTCCATTATAAAGTTATGAATTAATAAAATATGCAGAGTTTAATGTTCAAATTTTTATGTATTTTCAATTATTTTTATTATTAAATTCTAGTTTAGTTCTCCACGCATTCAGAACGCATACTCCATATGATTTTCATCACTTAATGTTTGTTGATTTTTTAATTTATATTTTATATTTGTTGATTTTTAATGGTCACATTTTACCATTGAATAAGAGAAGAATGCTGCAAAATCTGTTTTCTAACAGAGTTGTTTTTCCACCTACAGCACAAAACATTGAAGTATGAACAAAGTAACAAGGTTCATTTTATATACATAATAAAATTATATCACCAGTCCAGGGAGTTAATAGCTTAGGCATAATAAAGTGGCTAAATGTGTAGATAACATAGCAAAGAACTCTGACTCTCTATATAATTGTTTCTTCTCAGTGGTGCACCTGCGAGGATGACCACTCCTGGCAGCAATACGTCCCAAATGTGCCCATCTTCTTGCCTGCATTATGTCTGGGGCTAATTTCAGCAAGACCTACATATTATTTGCTGTTACTTCCAACCTTCTTTCTACTTGTTTTTCTAGTTTATTGAGAGAAGAATTCCTACAGCCTGAATTAGTGAGGAGAATCAAGTTGGGGTGGGGGACAAATATCCAATTTTAGCTAACCCATTCATAGGCCAGTTGGATTGAACATTCTTGACATTGGGCTTTTTTTAAAAAAAAAAAAGAGGGGTCTGCATTTGAATGCAGGAATGAACAAGTAAGAAAAGCCATCAATATTTGCCTTCCTAAACTTGGTTCCAATGAGAAATATGCTTAATTTCCTTACGTTTTCTCCACAGTAGATGTAGCTGGTGACAGATACAAGGAAGTGACCCCTCTGGAGTTGGGACTTGGCTGCTACTGACATGATCCTTCACTTCACTTTTACAGTAGGAGGCTCATGAGTTGAGCTTCTTGGGAAGCTCACAGCCAATGACTGAGCCCGATACTGATACTAGGGCCTGGCAGTTTCTGCAAACTTGAGATTGCTCTTTTGGGCAATTCTTATTCTGGACAGTTGGTTCTACCAAGGTTTTGGTAGTCTGTATCACTGTCTGCCCAATTCTGTTCCTCCACGCTTATGGACTGAATTGTGTCCCTCCAAATTCAGATGTTGAAGCCTTCAGAATGCAACTATATTTAGAAAAGTTTCTTTAAAGAGTTAATTAAGTTAAAATTAGGCCTCTAAAGTGGAGGCTAGTCTAACATGACTGGTGTCCTTATAAGGAAAGAAGACATAAGGGATACATGCTCATAGAGAAAAGACCATGTGAGGACACACTGAGAAGGCAGCCATCTGCAAACTAAGGAGTGAGGTCTCAGAGTAAACCAACCCTGCTGGCACCTTGATCTTTGAGTCCAAATTTCTAGCCTCCAGAACTGTGAGAAAGTAATTTTTGTTATTTAAGAAGTACTTTGCTTTTTTTCCCCATTCTCTGGAGGCTATCTGCATTGCTTTTCTTATGGCCACTTCCTCCAACTTCAAAACCAGCAGCACAGCATCTTAAAGTTTCCCTCTAACTCTAACCCTCCTACCACTCTGCTTCACCTGTAAGTATCTCAACATGCCTAAAGATCACATCTGCAAAGTCCCTTTAGCTACATAGGTAGCGTATTGAAAGATTCTGAAGATTAGGACTAGTGCATGGCCATCTTTGGAGGGGTGTTATTTTGTCTATCACGCAGGCATTCTCTCTCCACTCCCTAGATAAACCATTTGCACTCCACACTCTATTTCTGCAGGAAGATGTAGACACATTTTTAAAAAACTATCTTTTGTTTAAATGAAAAAATTATGTTTTACAGAATAATATGTAAATGTACCTTCAGCAGTTGTATACTTTAAATACAAGTTTCTAGATAAAAATCTTACTAAAATAGTAGAACTTTTTGAAATAAATACTTATGCATCTTCAAACATTTATGTGGTCAATAATATCATTGGAGTCTCTATGATAGATAGATAAATGTCATTAAAAATTATATGCAAATTGCATGTTGAAATCAACTTTCTTAAGAAACAGAAATTCAGTAATTAAGCAGGTACTTTCCTTTTTTTTCAAGGTATCACTGCTCACAGTGTTTATTGTAAAATAAAATAGTGTTTTCAAACAATAAAACGAATGAAAAATATTGATTTATCCACAGAACAAGTGATAAAAAATTATGGACACATGAGATCTAGACTTTCTGCCATTTCGCTGACTCTGTTTCCTATACATTTTTGACATTCATCCTAAACTGTTATTTCTCACATCCTTACTGATTTTCTTTCAGTAGATTACCCAGAGGCTTTGAACATCTGACAAGCCACAGTGCAGGCCACAGAAAAATGGCTGCTACATCAAGGGGCTGGCAGGGCAAGAGCATTAAGTAGTCTTGCCACCATATCCAACTAGAAGGAGTTTGCTCTCCTTAGCAGCCTATATATACAAAGATTTTATTTTATCAGTGAACATTTTGAATGCTATTAATTGTATCACATCTACAAAGCAAAGAATTACCACTGATTTTTTTCAAATAACTTCTTATTAATTGGTTTGATACATATGCTTATCAGGTATTGCTTAGTCATAGCCTTGGGATGATTGGCAGTGTACTATATGCATACTAGCTTATTTTATTGTAAATGTTAATAAAAATCTTATTAAAGATAAAAATTTGGGAGAGACTGGTTACGGTGGCTCATGCCTGTAATCCTAGCACTATGGGAGGCCGAAGCAGGAGGATCACTCAAGGTCAGGAGTTTGAAACCAGCCTGAGCAAAAGTGAGACCCCATCTCTACTAAAAGTAGAATGAAATTAATTGGCCAGCTAAAAATATATAGAAAAAATTAGCAGGGCACTCTAGCCTAGGCAACAGAGTGAGACTCTGTCTCAAAAAATAAATAAAAAATAAATTTTAAAAAATGGGAGAAATTTAAAACTGGGCAAGAGGCCAGGTCAGAAGGAACCTAACCCTTCCCCCCAGTATCCTTCTTCTGCTCCCAAGTCTTTTTTTTTTTTTTTTTTTAGACAGAGTCTCACTCTGTTGCCTGGGCTAGAGTGAGTGCTGTGGAGTCAGCCTAGCTCACAGCAACCTCAAACTCCTGGGCTCAGGCAATCTTTCTGCCTCAGCCTCCCAAGTAGCTGGGACTACAGGCATGCACCACCATGCCCGGCTAGTTTTTTTCTATATAGTTTTAGTTGGCCAATTAATTTCTTTCTATGTATAGTAGAGACGAGGTCTCGCTCTTGCTCAGGCTGGTTTCGAACTCCTGACCTTGAGTGATCCTCCTGCTTTGGCCTCCCAGAGTGCTAGGATTACAGGTGTGAGCCACCACGTCCAGCCTCTCCCATATTTTTTAAGTCTTCTCTTGACATGCTCTCCTGCCACTTCTACAGACTACAACCCCCTCCACAGTGTAAAATACGTTGGAGCAAGTCCATAGAGATTCTCTCTCTTTCTGAATAACTGACGTCACAATCAGGATCGAGAGACAATAAACGGGCCATCTATGCCTCACTTTAGTATCTTCTGTTAAATAGATAAAAGTCTTTCATTTTTCCAGCCTATGTATGGTTTTCCTTTCGGTGATCAGTTTGATCTTACAAGTGTATCTGCAGTGTGGGAAAGAATTAGATGGACATATTTCCCTTGTTATTATCTTAAGTCAAATCTGTTAAATTGAAAATTATTAATTTCTACTCAATTTGTCATTATTGAATACTTTATCATTGTGCATGTCAATGTATGAAAAAATATGTTCTAATCATACATGACTTTTACTTTGGAAATATATCCAAATTCCTTATCATAAAAATAGTGTGCAAAAATTTTTACCTATTATGTAAATATCTTCTGGCTGAAATTCTGTTTATTGCTCAACAATTTCAGTAATTAACATTACTTATGTGAATATATCCAGGACATTCATATATCACCTTGCCATAAATAATTTTTTCACATATTTGGATATTGTGTAATGATATGAAGTATTGAGTATTAGATATTGAGTGTGGCTAAGGTAAGACCTGATTTCACAGAGTAGTTCTCTCTTTGGAAAAATTTCAATCCAAGATGTTAAAAATACAGCAAATTATCAAGGAACTCTACACTCTAATTCCTCTTCATACTAATTTCATAAAGGGAAATAAATCCATATTATGGATTTCTTTACATAACTCACTACATATTTTATTTTAATATTTTACAGAGTCTTTGTGCATAAATATAAGTATACCTATTTTAGATATAAGCAAATGGGATTCAGAGACCTTACTAAATTCCCTTTGACCAGTATCTCTATGTGAAAGACTAGGAACAAATTTGGGATTACAGAGCTCACATCCTTGTGATCTCTTCTGTGCCACAGTAAGGAGATAACACATTACGGTATGTCATTACGCTATATATAAGTATAATGGGATGATAATCTCTAAATGTTTGTTAAGAAATAACAGTGAAAGAAAACAGTATTGAACACCATTCTTCTCTTTGACAAGGAATTGATGTTACAAGCTTAGAGGGGCAGAAATTAATGGCCTATTTAACAGTTAAGAAGCTTCCTTATCTTTTTGGTTCTTCTTAGAACATTCAGCGGTAAAGGACAAAAACAGCAGCAAAAGCAACAACAACAACAACAACAACAATAACAAGAAGAATACAACCACTACATTATTATAAATCATGGCATCATCTAAAACTTATCGGGAAATTAGGTGACAGTTTGTTAGAGACAGGTCAGCATTTTAAGAGACAGAAACTTTATGAAGCTAATCTGGAAATGTCTTGCTTTTCTGAAATGTTTTACTAAGAAATGACAGAGAGTATGCCAAAATTTATCAAAACTATCAACCCCTACCCCCTTCTGACCAGTGCAGGAACAAGTGATATTACTAAAATAAACCTGCGTTTTATCTAGTAAATTGAATTTATTTATAGGGGACCCAGATGGTGTTTTTATCTCATTTTCCCATTGAATAGTATGACATTGAATGTGAAAGAGTGTATGAAAAATGAAGCATTGGCTAGGTGGATAGTGTTGAAGAAGTGAATCTGGTTTGGAGGACTTGGCAGAATTTGGACACTTCTCACATGGCCCAGGACTAATGGATCTGGCAGGAGTTGGTGATCTCATTAAAAGCATTTTCAGCTGAAATGCGGAGAGCAGGGGGACAGTGTAAAACTTGAAATGAGGCATTTCATGGTTAAGAATTAGAACTGTGTAAGAATTTCCTGTTCAGCAGTCAAAAGTCATTCAAAAAAGGTTGTGAAAAATTATAACTGTTTCAGACACTTGTGAAAATTAAAATATAAGAGTCACAAATAATAATATAAAATTTTCTTAGTTGCTTAAGACTAATTTAGTTAGTATATGTACTAGAACTTTACTGGTTTACACACACACTGGTCCATTACTACTTTAAGGGTAGGAATGGTACAATACCCCTCCCTTGTGGACAGAGCAAAAACATTAACATATTAAGTAAATATATATGTTGAACTATGTACATAAATTTTTGAAGTTCCAATATTGCAAAATGTGCCATTTAAGAATCAAAGAAAGTTTTCTTGATAAAGTTACCATTTACTAATATTACTTGATAATATTAATATCATTAATGTTAAATATTACAGCATTTTATATTCCTGGTCTCAATCTCATTTTCCTACATATTCTATGCAATGTATTTGAACTTCACCTGTGCTATTTACCCTTTATGTAAATATAGATATATTTCTTACCTTCTCAGAGAAGAAGGATTATATCCAAATTTTAGCTCCAACCTTACTGAAGGACCTTGAAGAAGTTTTTCACTTTATAAAGCACAGAGTCTTTATCTGTCAAATAGGAGTGAATACTCTACTTCACTACTGATGTCATGAGAATTAAACAGAAATAATGTATGTAACAAAGCACTTACCCTGACTTCTGGGATATAGATAGCACTCATTCCCTACAACTGCTCTGTTTTCTCACGCCAGATCAGGCCTGTCTAGAAGTCTGGGAACTATTCTTGACTATACCTTCTTACTCATCAAATATCTTTATTCACTGATCTAAAAATTAAATATCTGTGCCCTAAACTACCTTTTCATCTTTGCTCTCAATTTCTGAGCTTAGCTCCATGGTATCTATTACTTCAAAATTTGCAATAGCTTTTAGTCTAGTCTACTTTAAATCCAGTCATAAAGCACATGCAAGACCCATGACTTTCCCTGACTTCAGCAACTCCTGGCTTTGGTTTTGTTTTTATTTGTTGGTTGGTTTGTTTTTTAAACAATCAATCGCACATTTAAATTTCTGATGAAACATTCAGTTGTTCTTGGAGAATCACTCATCTTCCCTCTCTTAGTTTAAGTTGTTTAGTTGAGCAATCTTGCAGAACTACGTGTGAGATTCTGATTCAAGCTTGGAAAATCTATTCATTTCATCCCAGCTCCCTCATAGATTGATTCAAGAATATGCAACCTCTGTGGAAAGCAATATGGAGATACCTTAAAGAGATACAAGTAGATCTACCATTTGATCCAGCAACCCCATTACTGGGCATCTACCCAAAAGAACAAAAGACACTCTATAAAAAAGACATCTGCACTCAAATGTTTATAGCGGCACAATTCATAATTGCAAAGATGTGGAAACAACCCAAGTGCCCATCAATACATGAGTGGATTAATTAAATGTGGTATATGTAGACCATGGAGTACTACTCAGTCACAATAAACAATGGTGATCTAGCACCTCTTATATTTTCCTGGATAGAGCTGCAACCCATTCTACTAAGGGAAGTATCCCAAGAATGGAAAAATAAGCACCACATGTACTCACCAGCAAATTGGTTCCACTGATCAACATCTAAGTGCACATACAGGAATAACATTTATCGGGCGTCAGGCAGATGGGAGGGGGAGGGGGAGGGGGATGGGTGTATATATATTATATATATTATATATATTATATATATATATAATATTATATATATATATATATAATGAGTGCCATGCACACCATCTGGGGGATGGACACGCTTGAAGCTCTGACTCTGGGGGGGAAGGGGGGCAAGGATATACATGTTACCTGAAATAATAATAAAAAAAGAATATGCAAGGGACCCAAGTTTATCTAATTAGAGATAATTGTTGGTCTTTTCAGAAGTGACCAGGAAACAGATAATCGTTTCTTTCTGAATTTGAGATATATATGCCTGGAATTTTTTACTACCATTTTGCATACCTCCAGGAGCAAGCCTGCCTGAGAATGAAGCCACTGGGAGAAAAGTTGAACTCAAGAGATGGGTGGTCTGGACCAAGGTCCTTGGTCTTTCCAGTTATATAAGACCACTTTATGCTTGTGGATTCTCAAAAGATATTCTGTCATTATTCAATTCCCTGTATTTCTCTGTATTATTTCTTTTGCTTCAGATACTAGATCCATCACTTAACATACGTACACATGTGCATGCCCACATGCACACACACACACACATAACTTTCAGTGGTAGGTCCCTGCTTTGCTTAAGTTTTGTGCTGTGCCTGTCCCTGTATTAGCATAGTGTATAACAATGCGCTGCTGTTTCTGATTCCCACGCTGGTCCATTACTACTTTGAGGGGAGGGATGGTACAATATTTATCTTGTGCCCTTAGACTTTATTTCATGACACAAGATAGGCATTCATCAAATTCTTTTGAACTTCTATAAATCATGTATTCATGGAAGGAAAATTTTATGAATATGTTTCTCAAGTGTATTTTTACACAATGATAGCATTTTTAATGTAGTGTGAATATGTTTCATTCTTTGATTTAATTTCAAAAAACTGTAAAAAAGAAGACGTGTAATTATTCTCTTGCAAAATAGTTCACATGAAGGAAAGCAACAGCTAATATTTATGGAGCATTTACTGTGTAATGGATCCTGTGTTACCAGCCTTTCATTTAATTCTTTAAATAAACTTATGCTTATAGATATAACATTAAATATTTGTTGCAGAACAAAGACATTGACTTTTAGAAAAGTAAATTAAATAGAGATCACACAGTTAATTAGAAGCAGAGGTAAAGTTGGAACTGAGGCACCCTAACTGTAACATTTATGTATTGAACATTTTACTATGCTGCATGAATTGTGCAAATACTATTGAGCTTTAAGTAGTATATTCTTGAGACAGGTTTTTTTAAATTTATGTATAAATGTAATATGATTACTAGGGTTTTAATTAAACCCCATTCTACCAAACTTTCCAGTTGCACTGTATGTCAAATCAGTTATCACATTTCTTTGTGCCTAGAAGGCACTGTAACCAATAATAGTGCCTGTTGAAGCCCCCTACAACCAAAAGTGTTTTGATCCTCCATTTAGATTTTTTTCTAGATAAAGAAACGTATCAAATATATTTTTTTGTGTGACCGTTTTTCATCTGTTAAGATGGGTATTCGCCACAAATTTCTTTGGAAGAGTCAATTAAATTAGGATTTTACATATATACAAAATAAAAAAATACATATTTTACATATATACACTCAGTAAAGTTTATTTTTTCTTCTAAAAAATGACAATAACACAAACAATGAAATACTAAAATTTGAGGAAAAAATTAATGCATCTATCTTGAAAGCATGAGAAATTAGTAACACTCAGACAAATAGTTACTGTGTTTAGGATTTCATATTCATACTTACACTTTAAGGCAATGTATTGCTTCCTACTTGGGTCAGGTATCCTAAGAATAAATCTATGAATCTACCCTTAACTATAACCCTATTAGTAGCCAACAAATTACAATAAATTTTAACCGGGTACCTATCTATTAGTTTTCTCTTTCAATGTGCATATTTGGAACATTAAAACGAAGACAGCTCTTAGTTATTTCAGGCAAAAGAGATCGAGAATAACACTGATATGAGAATTAAAGGAAATAGTATACAAAACTGAAATGTAAGATTGTAGAAATTCAGAAATATGTAGAAATAATAAACTGAGTATGATTTAAACAATAAAATCATTCAAAGGATATCAAATGCACCAAAAGTTTTTAAGAGAAGATTGATGTCAAATGTGCTAAGAGTCCTTTTAACTGGAATTAAGGACCCTCTTGGATAGGCCTTAAGGACATTGATCATTTCTTATTCACCTTTGAATCTCCAGCATTTTACCAGCAAAAGAACAAAAGAGTGAGCCCAGTAGTTGTGTAGAGAAGCCACAGAGTCAAAGGAATTAAACAAATTATTTCTCTATTAGTTATTTAGATACCTTTATCAGAATAATCATAGTTTTATGATAAATTCAGTTGATGATTTTAGAGTTTCTATTAAAATTGAGTCTGCCATATGCAAGATTTGGCAACTGTTAAAAGATTTACTATTGATGTTAAGCAGAAAAAAAACAACAAAAACAATAATAATTAAAAATTGCAGCTAACATATTGAACTGTTTATTTCACTTCTTTATTATTTTTAGCATCCTGAACTCAAAAAGATATTTTCTCTATGCTTTAAACATATTGAAGTACATTCATTTATTTATGCACTTATATTTATTCAGGAGTCTTTTATTTCTTTTACTGTATAATATTTGACTGCTAAAGTGATTATGAATACAAACAGATATTAGAGTATTTTTTCCTTTGTAATTCAAGCAGTTGAATAGTTTACTTAATTAATTATTCATTTCAATGAAATTGACCATGACTGTGAAACTAAAAAAAACATGAATAAAACTGTATTGTTAACTAACTCATGAGCAAAAGGTTCAGGCCCTACCAAATCACTCTCTGTACAGTAAATTAACTCTGAGTCAGTAAAATTTCTTCAAATGGAAAGGGAAATGATAGATTGTTTTAAGCACGTATATGAGTGCAGGGACTTCTCATAAAATATCCTGACCCAGTAACATTCAAAAACCTGCTGATCTCAATTGAGCAGAAAGATAGCCAAATTTAAAATTCATTCAGAAGATGATTGAGCCTCATTTCTGTCATAGACTCATGATAGAAGAAGTCTACTAGCTTTCATGCATATTCGAAGAACCACTTATGAGCAAGTGCAATAAATCCAAAGGCATCAGAAATACTTAAATGCAGTTAATTATAGAGCATTATTAACTTAGAAGAGAGACTTGCTTGTTGAACCTGTATGATCCCATAATAAATTGGAAGTAATAAATTACTTTCTGTATACATAAAATGAAAAAAAAACTATGACAATATAAAATCTAGAAAACCTTATATAATTAAGAACTGGTATAAAATTACATTTGATATTAGACTTAAAGATTTTATTTATATTAAATAGGAATTGAAGGAATGGAATCAATTATTTTGAGTTCCACAGACTCTAAATAACTTCAAGCAAACATTAACATTTGAGGTGATTTTGAAGAGAGGCTAGTCTTCTACAAAACACATAGCACTAACCAGGAAAGCTATAACTTTCGGCACTAATAGTTTTTCAATTAACCGTAGTGAAGGCAGATGAAGCTATATGAATGTGCTTTTACTCAATTTTCTCAATCTTTTGTGTCTTTTTATGACTCACTTAATAATATATTGTCTGAAGTCCTACTTGTCATGTGAATTTATGCTATTTCCATGTCTAAATAGACTCACAGCAATTAGGTTTAATTGACCAAATAGATAATTAGGTAACTCTTCAAGTTAGATTATTTGAAATATCTCTCAAGAGCTAGTAATCAAAGTAACTCAAGTTGACGTGTAAACATGGCAGGCTCTTTGTTTTCTTCAGCTTCTTAAATGACTGCTTTTTTTTTAAAGAGATAAAATATGCAGACCTCTATATTCTATGTTCTGGTTCCTGTGAAGATGGTGCCAAGCTACCACAGGCTGCTGGCTTCTTCCCTTAAAATCAGTACTGAAGAGAATCTATAAGAGGGGAAAATCCCTGAATTCCAGGAACTCAGGCAGCATCCCAAAACTTGACAAATCTCTGGGGAGATTAAAGACGGCTTTGAATTAATATATGTGTGGAAATTGAGTTGCCACCCAGATAAGAGAGATTTCAGAGGCAGATGTAACAGAACGGATTTGTGGAAAACTTTTAAAAGTATTTCTCTTGCCTCTCCCCCGTGTTCTCTCTGACCAGTATTGCTGCTTTCCTCCAGGTAGTATCAGTGTAGCACAAAATCTGTGCTTCGATGACAAGTTGAAGACAGCTTTTAATGACCAGCTTCCCTTAGGCATTTCCTGTCATCACTACTTGTGTAAGACTGCAGGGCTGTTGGAATATATATTTTGGGTGCAGCCTCCTCTCCTTGCTGCTGTGTCTCAGTGTTTACGTGTTAAACCAAGCCTAGGATGTTGTCCTCACCCACATAGTCCAGGATGGTTTCTCTCCTTATAACTGTCCCAAAAAGAGGGAGGAGAAAGGCTCATCTTTTCCCTTGAAAGCACATTAGAGATATTACACCCCACAGAAATTACGTCCCATGCCATTGGGCAGAATTCAGTCACATTGTTTTGCACATGGCCACACATGGTTGCAGGACGGTGGAGGAGTGTTGTGTAGGTACACCTACAAGTGCACAGGTACACACATACACATTTTTCTGGGTGAACATATGCTCTATAAAAAATTAAGAATTTCATTACCAAAGAAAAATGACACATGTTTACTGGATTCCAACAAAAGGTTCTTCCATAGTTCCGTCCATTTCCTTTCCAAATATTCCTGCACACCCATCTCATCTTTTTAAAGAATACAAATTCTTTCACTCCTTATATGAAATAATTCAGACCCAACTTACTTCATTTGCTGCATCCACCTTAAAGTTCAGAGTCTTTGGGTCATGTGTGAACTTCTTCAGGTTATTTCCTTGCAGTGCATCACGTATACATTGTTATTAGTTACCACAGTAAAACTTATTTTAGAAATGGGGAGAATAAAACATGTCATAGGCACTGGTCCATAGCAAATTCCATATCTCATGAAAGAGCAGAGACTTTCTTGCCAAGAAGAAGAGTATATACCTCGATTGACTAATCTGTATATAATTAGTTCCATTTTCTAGTAGGTTCTTCTTGTGCCTTTTCTTCCAAGCCCACATCTAAGCCAGCATTGGAAAACATACATTTCTGGGCTTTACACGGCTTTTGCAGCCTTGGTTGCTACCGATATTAGTTTAGCAACCTGAAATTGGAAAATGCTACAAATCAGGTCTGAAGTATATAACATAGAAGTAATAATATAGATTAAACTCAAAACTGTCTTATATATAACCATTACACTGTAAATAGCACAAAAAATTGAAGAGACATCTTTTCAACATTATAATCTGTTTTAGCAAACAAATCACACATGGTTAATGAACAAGTGAAGTTCTAACATATGGCTTCATAATTTTACTTTTACTTGTTAATATAAAGAAAATATCAACTAACTTTCATGTCAAAACTGCACTTGTTCATGTGGCATACTCATAGTCAGTCTATTGGAGAAATTCAGAACACATAACCCCAAATATACCACTCTGGTATATTGTCTATTTTGAGTTAAAGTCACTTGAAAAACAGCAGATGCAAGAAAAACATTGCAACCTTCCTTATTTTTCATGAAAGCATGAGATAAAATTCCCATATGTATGATGTCCTCCCAATACCAGAAGAAAAGTAACATTCTTATTATGAAGGATGGGAAGTTGTGGCCAAAAAAATCTATACAAACAAATGTTATTAAATGAATCTTTGCCTTTCTAGTCACTTTTCAGCCTAGTTAACTACCCTATAGCACAAGCCCCTTGGCCTTGTCACAGTTACACAGTTTACCTTCTTTTGTCCAGTTCAGTATGTAAGTGTTCAACTCTGTCATTGGGTCTTCATTTTCTTGTGAAGCCTTTTGTGCCACATGAAACTTGTATTAGATAATTTTGTATGTTTTTTTCCTTTTCATCTGTCTTATCTCAATTTAATTTTCAGATCCAGCCAACAAACCCTAAGAAGGTGGACGTAGAATTTTGCCTCTCCTACACTATAAATATGAGGGTTTGACCGAAATTAACAATAGCATTCTATAAGAATCGATTGGCTATTTGGAATTTTCAATAAAGACCATTTTTTTTTTCTTTTTTATTGGGGGAAAACTACAAAGCATTTACAGTATAATGTTTACAGTCACAATTTATAGTGAGCTGATTTCCCAAAATATATTACCACTCAAGTTGACTTATCTTGTTACATTTAAAAATCTAC